>VZTO01005194.1:0-35467 GCA_013400615.1 Syrrhaptes paradoxus
AGCTTTGGCCTTTGTCCTGACCTAACAGCCACTTGAGGATGGAGCTTCCTGAGCTTATACCAGATCACCAAAAATAAACAGACAGGCAAGAGAAGGACTAACACTCCTCAGAAATATGTAGTAAGATTCTATAACGTGGTGATCGCAGCTCCATGTTATTTCTCTGGGTCATCCTTGAGTTCCACCAGTGAAACCGTTCAAGAGCTGATCTCGTATTCTGCCAGGGTACCCAGCATGTGTTTAGTAATGTATTGTAAGGCAGCAGTGACTTTTCTCAGCCTGCCCTGGGTACCGCCTGGCAGAGGACATAACCAGGCTTATGAACTGGGACAAGACGACAACACTTCCTGAGGTGGACTGAAAATACAGTCACTTGTGCCCAGCTGAGTTGTGGAGGGTGCTTTCAGAATCGGGCAGGGATAAGCTGCCTTTCTGTGACTGAATCTCAGCCAGAGTCCTGCCTTTTGGAAGTCGGGTTTTATATCTCCTTTCATTTTGCTTATGCACCTTGTTAAGGGTGTTTTTGAGGGAAAAAGCACATAAGCTGCTCAGCAGCAAAAGCAAGGCCTCCTCCTGCATGCAAGCATGCAGCCAAGCACAAAGGAATACGCGGTGTTGCTGTTTAGTCTCATAGATGATTGACTACCCCCTTTAACTCTGCACCACCAAAACTTCTCAGCAGCCGTTGCTGCTCCAGGTGCATGAACAGTGGGGCACATGCACATCTTCCTCTGACTGAATGCTGTTGCTTCTGTTTTCTCTCTTGGTCAAATCTGCTCCCAGCAGCAAGTGGAAAGCCTTCTGCAAAGTGTTCTTCCTCAGCAGAAGACCTGGACACCTGCATGCTGGTGTCACTGTGTGGGTCACTGACATTTCTGCACGGCTGATATGAGTAAGGACTTGGCTCATCTGTCATACAAGGAAAGGCTGGGAGAGCTGGAGTTGTTTAGCCTGGGGAGTGAAGGCTGAGGGAGCACCTTATGCGTGTCTCCAAACACCTGGGGCAGGAGGGTGGACAGGCAGGGAGGACAAAGGGAGGAGAGACATCCTCTTGTCAGTGGTGCCCAGTGAGAGTGCAAGAAGCAATAGACAAATGTGGAAATACAAGAAATGTCACACACACTTACCACTGGTTTGCTTTCGGGGTGGTCAAAGACCAGTGTCCCAGTTGGTCAGACATGAATGCTAATGCAGAGCTTTTTATAGGTCTTCTCAATGGTTGTTTGCAAACTTCATATGAAAAACAGCCGTTGCATTTCTCTCTTTCATTGTTGTTATGAGAATAAACTCCACGAGATGGGTATGGAGTGGAAAGGAGGAAAGCACTGAATTTCAGGTCTGGACGTAGGCAGTGTGACTGCAAGATGTGGTTAGGGTGGGCATTTCAGTAGGGAACAGGGAACGCACAGTCACCATACCCCTCTTCGTAACTCCACTTACTTGTAGCACTGCTGATGACAGAGTGGGAGTCTGCAAATACTGTACCAACCCAAACCCTTCATACAAGCCCATTGCCTACATTCGTTTTTGACTGTCAGCAGAGCAAAGAACATTGGTTTTTTTTGCTTTAATCAACCCTGTAGTCAGAGACTTGAGAAGCTTCACCCCCTTGAGTTAAAAAGTCTAGTTGTGAATATGTGAAGGGTGAGTGTCAGGAGGATGGAGCCAGGCTCTTCTCTGTGACATCCAGTGATAGGACAAGGGGCAATNCTCCTTGTGTTTCCCTTGGCCCACAGGCTATAAGCTGCAAGAGGAATGAGGGTGTCTCAGTTCTTAGTTACCAAGAACATCATTACACCGGCTGCTTTGTGCTTGCTTCATAACCAGTAGGAGCTGAACTTGCTGACGGAAGCTGAGGGGGTGGTTTTGGAGCAGTAGAGCCTAGGTAAAGAAAAATCCAACCTGCGTTGGCCGGGAATCGAACCCGGGTCAACTGCTTGGAAGGCAGCTATGCTCACCACTATACCACCAACGCATCTGGATGCTAATTTTTTGCTCCTCCTCCTCCACTTCAGAGACTGTCTGCCTCCTGTTCCTCCACAAACTGGCTGCTTTTCTTTCAGCCCTCTGTACACACACTACCACAGGCTGCCACAGAGCATGTGTGTTTCTGTATGGGTGAGATGTTGGCTAGGAAATCTCAGACTGCACTACCTGCCAAATAGAGCAGATCAGCGTCAGGGACTGCTCAGGGTTGAAGCAGGACACTGGTCAAACTGGGACTGAGCTCCAGGCACAGACTCTGCACAGACCTATGGTATGGTCCAGGGTTCAAGGGTATGCATGTGGGATGGAGGGTGTGCATGTCCAACACTGAGCTCCAGTCCTGAGCAGCCAGAGGGAAAGAAAAGCTGTCTGCCTTGTTCCTGCTTCTGTGAGTGTTGGTGGTGCTTTTGGGGGTGCTGGTAATGGCACCACTTCCCATCAGTGTTCATACGTGTGCCAGCTCTGCATGTGCTATGCCAGTGTGTGTGTGTATGTACCTGTCATGGTGTAAGCAGAGCTAACAGACAAACGCCCACTCAGCTGCTCACTCCTTTCCCCACCTTCAGTGGGATGCAGGGCATAGAAAATAGGATGAAAAAGCTTTCAGGTGAAGATAAACACATGGACATGGCTTAGCCAAAACTGTTGGCAGAAAAACAGACTTGACATAAGGGGATTTAATTTATTGCCAATTGAAATGGATTCACATAGTGAGAAACAAAAATACAAACACCACCTTTCCTCCGTCTTATCCAGACTCAACTTCACTCCTTCACTCCATATTCTTCTACCGACTGAAGCAGCAGAGGGGGGATGCAGTTTCCCTCACCTCTTTCTCACCCTTTCTTTTCTTCCTCCTCACTCCACCTGGCATTTTCTGCCCTTTCTGGATTACGTTTTCACACTTTGATGATGGCTCAGCTGTGTCCTGTAGTGGGTCTGCTTTGGACCTGGAACCAGCTGTGTGTGGCCCCTTAACACTTCTCCCAGAGGTCTCCCTGCAGCAATCCCTCTCCCCTCTGCTACCAGCACCTAGCCACATACAGGCAATACAGTTCCCGCTGGGAATACCTGCTCAGCCCTGCTCCTGGCTGGACCTACAAATGGGAAGAGCAGCACACAGACTAGAATAGAGAAAGCCACCCCATGGTTGAGTCAACTGCGTTGGTCTTTCCCAAACTGCTACCAGCCTTGTCCTCCTCTCCACCTGCAGAGCCCTGGAGGTCCCCACCTGTGGCTGGGCCCTTGGGGATTGAGCTGTCTGATGGGAAGGGAGAAACACCTGTGTCCCCAGGACACCCACTGCCTGGTGGGGAGAGCTCTGTGCTGTGCTCTGCCTGCTGCTCCACTCCCACCAGTCTGCCTTGCTGAGGGGCACTTTGGGAGTGCTGGCTGCTAAGAAAGCAAAGGAGAAGGTGGCAGGAGGAGAGAGAAGGGGCTGAGGGAGCAGGAGGGCCATGGACATGGGTGCCCAGAGAGCAGGAGTGCAGCAGTGCATGCGTAAACTTGCTGAAGGGTGCCAGGGAGAGGCAGGCGCTGTGATGAGTGGGGTAAAAGATCAGTTAGCAGAGGATGGTTTCGATTCATCGACCTCTGGGTTATGGGCCCAGCACGCTTCCGCTGCGCCACTCTGCTCCCCCCAGCACCTCACCCGGGACCTCCCACAACCCTGCCTGATGTGCTCACACCTCTAGCCCTTCCTCCCACCTGTGCTTTGCAAATGCTTCCCCTTTTCCTAAACAGGTTGAGCTCTCTTCATGAACTTTCTACAGGATTTTGGATGTGTCATGGTTTAGAAAGACCATGGGGACAGTCCTTTTCTAAACACCTAGGGGGCTGAGGCAGGGACAGGGAGGGTTTCACTCACCACTTAGGGTCACGGGCAAGAAACTGACACAACTTGGGAAGAACAAAAAAAAAAAAGGTCGCCCTCTGGACCCACTTCTGAAGTCAATGGGGTTTGTCCTCCCACTTCTGAGATGGTTGGATGCCTTTCTGAGATTGGTTTGTCCTACCCTCTGGGACAGTTTGGCCTCCCTCTGGGATTGGTTTAATGCTCTTGGTACCACATAAGGACATACAAGTGATCATAAGTATATATACTGTTGCATTATCAGCAAGTTTGTTTTACTAGCAATAGGTTTGTAGTAACTTGTAATATTATGTATACTTTTGTTGCTGCTACCATTGAGTGCTATTATCGGGTGCTATTATCATTGCTGTTACTCACTGTTGATACTGTTTATTGCTGATATTATTGATTGCTGCTGTACTATTGATTGCTGACAATAATTTTTAGTAGCTTGAGATATGTATATTTGCTTTTTGAATCATAGGTATACTTGCTAGTGGTGATTTTTGTGGTATTTGTGGTAATCCCTAATAAAGTACAGAAATTTTGAGGATACATCCTCCATGTCCTTGTGTATCGTGGAATACTACAAACACACAGTCACAACCTGTGTACAACCACAGCTCACGTAACCCTTCAGGTCATGATGGCATGGACAGCTCAATGACACCTGCAGCTTTGGTCAGCTGAACCGCTCCCAGAAGTGCATTAATATCAGGAGATCTTCATTCTACATGCTGTGAATTCAGGCACTGAAATATCTTTCTGCAGGATCTGGCTTCCTCCCATCTTTGTTCCCCTTCCTTATCTCCTTTATTAGATACAAGAAGCAATAGCAGTTGTTGGAGCTTCTACTGGGCTCGAGTCACATCACCCATCCTGCTCCTGCCCCATGCACAAAATCTGTGCGGGGCTTGTAAGAGAGATTATCATTGCTGGGTGGATACCATCATTCTGGCCTGTTCTGCCTTCTCCAAAATGGCACGACAAGCACACATGAAGCCCTTGTTATCTATATGCAACTCAGATAAAATGATCAGGCTCTTAGAGATTTTGTTTCCCAGCTCAGTGCTGAAACTACTGGGCCACAGAGCTCTTAGAATTACCTGAAAATGAGAGCAGTGTTTAACATGTCAGGGGAGAAAAAAACATTCAGGCTTGTATTCATCTATCCAGAGACCAGATCCTCCAGGGAATGCTCTGAAGGCTTGCTGATAAGGTCTCAGAGGCCTCTGTGTAGAATTATGGTCCTGTGTACAACAAGCAGTCACAGCCTGCTCTAAACTGTCAGAGATTGACCGAGCTCTGTGGAACCATGGCTGCTTAAAGACACTCGTGATTTCTCCTCTATATATGATTCTAAGGACAAAAAGGAAACACGGAAATCTGGAGAAGCCTCATAAGATGGGACCAATGTGTAGCTGATTGTCTTATTTCCACGTGAGGAGGCTCAAATTTTGGTTTCCTTCAGCTTTGATGTGAACTTCCTCAAATCTCAGTCCTGTAAGTTCCTGCACCCAGTGTCCATGATTTTATTTTGGAGAGATGCATTGCACATGTTCGTACCAGGCATAAATGAAGAGACAGGTTGGATTGATGATTATTTGTACAGAAAGATGCTAAATCCTCTTTCATGATTTTTTTTAATACATATAAATTACATCTTGATAAATAAGCTTATACTATGTATATATTTGGGCAAAACAGTGAACAGCAACGAGCAATAATGTTACTGTTACAGTTAACACTAACGTTAATGTTAATGTTAATATTAGTGTTAATTTAATGTTAATGTTTGTTCATGTGGTGATGATTTGAAACAGGCTTCTTAAGTCAACAGTAATTATTTTTATTGAGATTTTAGTGTCAAGTATATTCCTCCAGAAATTTGGATTTTACAGGGTCCTGATGCTACACTAATCACTCCTGACTTTCTGCGTATAAATTGATCACTGTAAAATGGCTGCAGCTGCTAATATGACTATTGTTGTTGAACCCTTTTAGTGTCAATTAATTTGATCTGAAAGTGTCGTTCCCTAAATTTTAGCTTATCATCTAGGAACTGCACTCTACAACTAATGGGGAGAAAATGTACTAAGTGGATTCAAAATTAAGTGTCAAAGATGCACCTGAAAGTCTGAAATGCTTTTTAGATCCAAGTCTGTAAAGTGGTGAGAGATTTTGGTTGAAATTGTTTCAATGATGTTCAGAGTTGCTTTTTTTTTAACAGGCAAAAAATATTTTCCAGCAAAATTTTTTTCACCCTGATGAACTCACAAGGATCATAATGACAATTCTCATTTAAAAAAAATAAGAATCGTAAGGCAAAATCCACTAGTATTTTAAAAACCACCATTATAGTGTGACTATCTCAACAAGTTAATAAAAGCAGTGAAATAAATAATGTATCGTATTTGTTTTCACCTGTATTTTGCCCTTACAAAGCATGTGAAAACAACTCTAAATATTTTATTTCACAGAATTAAAAGGAAGCTTTTAAAATTGGCTTAACAGAAATATCATATGCACTTCTTTAGGGTTATAGAATAATTCAGGTTGGAAGGGACCTCAGGAGGTCTCTGGCACAACCCCCTGCTCGAAGCAGAATCAGCTGCAATGTCAGACGAGGTTGCTCAAAGCTTCATCTTGTCCAGTCTTGAAAATCTCCCAGGGTTTTTCCTGCAGAGCTGATCCTCAGTCCATCAGTTCCAGGCTCATATTGCTGCATGGTCTTTATCTTCCTAGGGGTGGGACTTGGTCTTTCTTAAATTTCATGAGTTTCCTCTTGGCCCGTTCTCCTGGCCTGTCCAGGTCCCTCTGGATGGCATCCCTGTCCACGAGCATATCAGCAAGTTCCCTGCAAGAGGAGTCATCTGGAGATTTGACAGGAGTGTACCCTGTCAGGGAAGACTAAGACAGAGAAGGCACTAAGTATCTGTGCTTTAGCTATGTCTGCTGTCACTTATTCACCTCTGTCATTCAGCAATAGATTTTTTTTTTCCTTGTTTAACCTTTGACTACTAATGTAGCAGCAGAAGCTCTTCTTGTTGCCCTTGATGTTCTTCACTGGTCTGAAATCTAGCTGAGCTTTGGCTTTCCTAACCTAATGCCTATATCCCTGGAAAGTGTTTCTAAATTCCTGCTTTTTTAGTTTCTAAATACCTGCTTTGTTTCCATCTCCTGTATGCTGCCTTTTTATATCAGAGCTCCTTTATGTGTTCCCTGTTTAGCCAAGCTCATTTCCTGAATACACTGAAGCCTGCTGTCCTGACTCTAGGGTCTGTACTATGCTGCTGCTTTTTATTCCCTCCTTGGAATAGTCTTGAACTCCACTGTTCCGCAGTTCCATAGAGCCAACATTTCTTTTTGTTTTATAATTAAATCATTGAAACTTGATAGTCTCTTGCTTGAAAAAGTGACTTACAAAAAGGTGCATTTGGGTTTTTTTAAACAATATCCTGGGCTGGGGGCAGGGGGGGCGGGCGAGTCCTCTTTTCTTACAGTTAGAAATTATGCTACTTAGAAACAGTAAAAAGTTAGATTGCAAGACCTTTGTCTAAAAAATTGCAGTGGATGACAGATAAATAGGAGGGAAAGAGAGAGAAGGTGTAAGAAAGAGAGAAGTAATGATGTGAGAGTCCGGAGAAGAGAGAGAGGTGGCAGGGCACAGATTGCAACAGTAAGACAGACACATAATATTGTTTTGATCCATGTCTTCTCATTCCTATTCTTTCCTGGAAAAATTCTTTTAACACTTATTTTGATATGATTGTTCAGGTTGCCTAAGATAACAGAAGTTCATAACAATATTGCCCTAAGTGAAGAAGCACGGGTGGAATTCAGGCATCCACATGAGAGACACTACATCTGAGTCAGTGTTCCAGACACCCTCTGTCATCAGAGGATGTCACCTCCTAGGATGTGACAAGCCTGTCCTCATCTAGACACCTGTATTACGAGGACATGAATCTCCCACTGGCAGTGCCTAGTTCCCTCTATAGACTTACAGCACTGTAAAGTGCTAGTTTTTGAGTTAGATGCCTAGAAGCTGGATGTCTGCATTGGGGTTGATAAACAAAGTACCAATTCTTGTAAATTTTCCCGTTTCAAAAAAAAATACTACATTCCACATGTAAACTGTTTCAATGGGCAAAAGTAGTGACAGAAGATGACCAGCTCTTACTTTCCAATAACTTCAGGGTCACAATTCTGAGACACCTGAATCCAAAAAGGCTAGATACTTAGTTTGTCTAGCTCCCAGTAATGCCTTAGAAGATTTGACCAAAGATTTAGTAAATTACTAGAATGAAGATGAATACAGGAATTGGGGGTGGGATTCATGTACTGTAAATAGCTTCTAACTGGATAGCTATTCCTGTACTAGTAATCTGTGTTTCCCTTGTTATTACCAGACCTGCACTTCTGATGCAGTGGATGTTATCCTAGGGTAGGTGTCAATTGGTCAGATGAACCGCCTGTTTCTTTCCATTGACTGAAAGGGGAACCTACCAGACAAGCTTGTAAACTTAGTCAGACATATCCTATCTAGAGACTGGAATTTTTGTTTAACTTTTGACTGTCCTGTATTCTGCTTTTTTCCTAGTCTGTGTTTGATATCCAAGGCTCAGCTCGGCACGTCTCTGCATGGAGGAGAAGAATTACACTCAGGTCCACATGTTCCTTTTGCTAGGATTCCCAGCTCTAG
This sequence comes from Syrrhaptes paradoxus, assembly GCA_013400615.1. Taxonomy (NCBI): domain Eukaryota; kingdom Metazoa; phylum Chordata; class Aves; order Pterocliformes; family Pteroclidae; genus Syrrhaptes; species Syrrhaptes paradoxus. Next base: position 8,544 of record VZTO01005194.1, read on the forward strand.
CAGACTTGCATGTATTATTCTCTACAGTACTTCTGCTGATCTACATTTTAACTGTTTTGGAGAATGTGGTCATCATTGCCCTGATCAAGACAAGCTGTGAGCTCTACAAACCTATGTATTTTTTCCTTGCTCACCTCTCCTTCATCGAAGTCTGGTACATCTCAGTCACTATCCCTAAACTCTTGGCAAATTTCATTGCTGAAGACAGGAGTATTTCCTTTGTGGGATGCATGGCCCAACTGTTTTTCTTCAGCTCCTTCATGTGCACTGAGTGTGTCCTTCTCTCTGCAATGGCATACGATCGCTATGTGGCCATCTGTCATCCACTGCGCTATCCAGTCATGATGACAAGCCAGATGTGCATATACCTGGTAGTTGTCTCCTGGTTCAGCGGATTTGGTGTGTCTTTGATCAAGATATCCTTCATCGCTCAGCTGAAGTTTTGTGGTCCCAATGTTATCAACCATTTTTTCTGTGATATTAGCCCTCTGCTGAACCTCGCCTGCACTGATATGTCACTGGCAGAGATGGTGGACTTTGTGGTGGCCTTATTCATACTGCTTGTTCCCCTCTTCATCACTATTGTCTCCTACCTATTAATTATCATGACAATCCTGCACATTCCCAACAGCCAGAGTAAAAAGAAAGCCTTCTCCACATGTTCTTCTCACCTAACTGTGGTCACCATTTTCTTCTCAGCCACCCTCTTCATGTATGCCCGGCCCAAGAAGATCGACCCTTTTGACTTGAATAAGCTTGTGTCAGCTGTGTATACTATTGTCACTCCCATCCTAAACCCCTTCATTTACTGTCTGAGGAACCAGGAAGTGAAAAGAGCACTGAAAAAAGCTCTCTGTGGGAAAATTGGTATCTCTAAGGTCTCCAGATCCATCTCTTCTCTCCAAATCCAAGGATAAGTTATGATAAACTGGAACCGATAAGTACACCATAACAATGTCTGGCTAATGACTGTTCAAAATGGGCACAGAGAGTGATCAGAGGAACAATGACAGGCTGGGGAATGCCAACAACCTGATTCATCTGAATCAGTCACCCTCAAGACCATCAAAGGACTGAGCCATTGTCACTGCTAGAGTGACAGAAACCTACTGAGGTGATTCAACAGATTAAAGTCTCCCAAGTGAAAACTAAAAGAGACTACTGCATAGAGTAGTGTAGAATTTACTGTAGGAAGTCTGGGGGTAGAGGAAAAAATTGGGATTAAACAAAACAGTTGGAGATGTTACAGGCTTTTTAGGAAAAAAGCCAAAGGAAGATAAATATATCAAGCATGGGAAAGTAAAGAGAAAAGGAGATAAAAGGGACAGGTCATGCAGAAGCAGACTGTTGGTCAGTACACTCGTCTGGCCATCCGCTGCACCCAGCTACCACAGTCTGTCTCACCTTTTTATTAAATTATTTTCCTGTCTTTGTCCTGCCTCAAGATTTTCCCTTTTATGTGTGCATGTGCATGCATGTGAGTAATTTGGTAATGAACATAAAGGTACTGGGCAGGACAAAAGGCCTGAAAGACAGACTCTGGAGTGACAGAAGTATAGGGGCAAAAAATTTGAGACACATGTCAGGGAGCACGATACTGCAGTGACAATAAGTCTGACATCCAACTGCTGGACAGATTGAGACTCTGGATGTCAGACATTGAAAAGACCAAGACATTGAAAAGTTCAAGATCCTAGGAGACCGAGTTAGGAAGACAAAAGGTCTAGTAGACAGAGAAACCCATGAAGAAGAATTTCTACTAGTAGTGTTGTGTTTTGGGTGGTGGATGTTTGGTAGCAGGGGAGGGGCTACAGTGGTGGCTCCCACAAGTGACTGCTAAGAGATCACCCTCACCCCTGGCTCCAAGGTTTTAATAGCTGGGGGGTAGGGGAAGGAGTACTACCAAGCTGGCCCCTGTGAGAAGCTGCTGGAAGTTCCCCCAGCTTCAGGCTGGACCCACCCAGGGTCAATCGGCACCTCTGCCAATAACAGATTGAAGAGGGGGCACGGAACAATGGGGGGTGGGCCCAGCCTGGCCAGAGAGGCAGTCCGGCTGCCTGCCCGACTTCTCCTGTAACCCAACCTGCTGCAGCCCAAGCCTCCACCATGGCTTGCCCGAGAGCCAGTTTTCTCAGAAGCCAGTGAAAGAACCTGCGTCAGAGAGAAAAGTGGGATCTGAGAGGGACAGCTACATAGACACAACGGTCAGTGAAGAGAAAAGAGAGGAATGAGGTGCCCTGGAAGAGAAATTCCCCTGCAGCGTGGTGAGGAACCATGGTGATGCACGTTTGTCGCTCGAGCTGCCCATGAGAAGAACTTGCTTGTAGTTCATGGAGATATAGCCATGGAGGGAGGACTGCGCGTTGGAAGAAGTAGCTGTGCCGGAAGGAGGCTGTGAATTTTGAAGAAACCCACGCCGGAGCCGAGCGGTTATCAGAGGACTGTGACCCCATGTGGGAAGGACTCCGCTGGAGCAGTTCATGAAGGACTCTCTTGTGAGAAGGGACCCCACACTGGAGCGGGGAAAGACTGTGAAGAGCCCTCCCCTGAGGAGAAAGAAGCAGCGGAGACAGCATGGACTGACCACAGCCCCTATTCCCTGCTCCCTTGTGCCGCCAGGGGAGAAGATACAGACAGCAGGAACAAAGCTTTTGGGCCTGGGAAGAAGGGAGGGGTCGGGGAGAAGTGCCTTTCTATGATGTAGTTCTTTTTCTCATCATCTTGCTTTGGTTTTGATTATAAATAGTTAATAAATTCAATTAGCTTTTTTTGTTTGTTTGTTTTCCCAAGTCGTGTCAGTGGTGAGTGAACCCTCCCTGTCCTTGCCTCAGCCCACAAGGTTTTCAACAAGAGGCTGTGTGGTGGCTTTTAAAACAATGACAGTAGAGATCCACATTCGTGCTGTCTGTGTTACGTGGAGACCTGTGAAGACGGTGTCCTTCTGTCTGTATTGACCTATTTGTCACTGGGGGGGCGGAGGGGTGGGAGGGCACATGCACTTACTGTGATTTCATACTCAAGCTCACTGCTATCAGGACATGAAAACGAGGGTAAGGAGCAATTGTTCAACTCCCCAGTCCAGGACTGCATAAATTCCCTATCTGTTTTAGTACATTGGATTCAGTTACTCTTAATACACAGTTGACCATGGTGTCAGCTCTGAGAATTGTAAGAGATTCATCAAATTTGAAATTGTCTATGTGAGATACAGCAGCTAAATTAATATCCATCAACTCTAATGCAACCATTTTCTCATTAGTTCTTGTCCTTGACTAATGTTTTGTCATGTGGAATTTTTTAAGGGTTTGGGTGGGGTTTTCTGGCAATTCTAGGTTCCTGGGTTCCACATTATGGCTGTTTGGAAACTCCTCTTCTACTCTCAACACCATAGCAGTCATCACAGGTTCATTCTGGTCATAAAGACTCAGATTAATTGTTCACAAGATGTAGTTGAAACTCACTTTTCCCAAACAGGTTTTTAGTACATGTATACCCATGACATGGCATTGGCACAAAGAAAATAAAAAGTTCCACCAGGTGGAAACTATTCCACTAAAACACTGTATGGTCCCACACATCCTTTTTGTACAGCAGGTGAAGGGAGCACGGACTACCTTACACTGTGTCTTGATACCACTCTTCAGTTCCATACCTACCACACAGCACTGATCTTTTACATGCTCAATAAGAATTTCCTTCATAATTTTTTTGCAGAACTCTGAAACACCCTTTTCAGATCTTCCTGTTACTTCCAGGGACACAGAACACACATACTGGGCAAAATATTAACAAAAAGTTAAAATCACCACAGCTTATTCAGCTGCCATGAAGCCACGGAATCACAGAATCACAGAATGTTAGGGGTTGGAAGGGACCTCGAAAGGTCATCCAGTCCAATCCCCCTGCCGGAGCAGGAACACCTAGATCAGATTGCACAGGAACGCATCCAGGCGGGCTTTGAATGTCTCCAGAGAAGGAGACTCCACCACCTCTCTGGGCAGCCTGTTCCAGTGCTCTGTCACCCTCACTGGAAAGAAGTTCTTTCTCATATTCAAGTGGAACCTCCTATGTTCCAGCTTGAACCCATTGCCCCTTGTCCTATCACTGGATGTCACAGAGAAGAGCCTGGCTCCATCCTCCTGACACTCACCCTTCACATATTTATAAACATTAATTAGGTCACCCCTCAGTCTCCTCTTTTCCAAGCTAAAGAGACCCAGCTCCCTCAGCCTTTCCTCATAAGGGAGATGCTCCATTCCCTTCATCATCTTTGTGGCTCTGCGCTGGACTCTCTCCAGCAGTTCCCTGTCCTTCTTGAACTGAGGGGCCCAGAACTGGACACAATATTCCAGATGCGGTCTCACCAGGGCAGAGTAGAGGGGGAGGAGAACCTCTCTTGACCTACTGACCACCCCCCTTCTGATACACCCCAGGATGCCATTGGCCTTCTTGGCCACGAGGGCACAGTGCTGGCTCATGGTCATCCTGCTGGCCACCAGGACCCCCAGGTCCCTCTCCCCTACACTACTCTCCAACAGTTCCGTACCCAACTTATACTGGAACCTGGTGTTGTTCTTGCCCAGATGCAAGACCCTACACCTGCTCTTGTTAAAACCCCTTTTTGAATTGAAAAATTTAAACAACAGCATTCACATTTTTAGAGTTGTGCTAGATGACTGCACTCTAGATGAGACCCAAAAGAGACCTGACATAAACAGCATGCCATGTGGCCATAAGAAGTTTATTCCATGAGGTCCAAGCTGTCATTTATTGAGCAAAAGCCATTCTGCATGAATTGAGTTGATAGCAGGGCTCTCTCTTTGGCTTGGTCCACAAAGAAAGCACATGTAAAGCCTTTGCCAGGACTAGTGCAGAGCTGAACACCAGGCTGTGTCATGCAGGGAGGCACAGTTCCTTCACAAATTTCCAGCTAAAAAAAAGTGTATCTCTTCACGGACTGCAGGCGCCAGTGCTGAAATTAGCTTAGCTCCTGTTCATTCTGACTCACCCTGCATTGCAGTAAAGCTGGTGTTGAAACTGAAGTCTTGTGCCTTCCTACGTATCTTGTTACAAAACATTATGCCACAACATATCATTACCTCCAAATGCACTAACGAAGCTTGTCAAATACTTTGTCTCTCGCAGGGGCATGTTGTTCTTAATAGTGGCGAGTGTTGAAGGGAGAGTGTGAGTGCTCAGGGAAAGGCACAGAAGTGCTGCCGGGTCGTTCAGTGGCAAAGGATTGTGCCAACAGAAAGAACATCTATCTTGTTCGTAATGCCCTTTTTGGAAGCTGGGGTCACCGTCTTTAGAAGTCTTGAGGAAATTGCAAATGGCCAGCTGGGTCAAGGTGTCATCTCCAGAAATCATACCTGTAGCCATGAGTTTGCCCTCCATTCTCTGCATCTAGGCCATTATGCAGACGATTCAGAGGACCCCTTTATTCTGTCCTCAGTAATCTGAAAGGCAGACACAGCACATCTGGTGTTGAGAATGTCATATGATTTTCATCTAACTCAACTTGGAACCTTGACCCAGCTGGCAATTTGCAATCAACAGATTTTAGAAAGATTTCATCCTTTCCAGCTAGACAATTCAGATCCATGCAATAGCATTAAACATCTGACAGTGAGGCACGTAAAACACTACTGGCTATTAGAGCACAAATGTGGTTTGGTTGCCTAAGAAAAGACATCGACAGGCATCATATAAGAAACTTGCCTGTCCTCCACCTGATGCTCTAGAAAGACACAGGAATCCATTTGGTTCTGCTTCATACATTGCAATTCTGTGGAACATGCAAGGTAGCAATATAAGATGTGAGTGGGCTCCTGGATGTTGGCAACAGACCCTGAAGAGACCCAGGCTTAGAAGTCCCCATATCTGCTAAATATCTAAATTCCATGAGGATATAAGTACCTCAGTGTAGGAGCTTGCTGCCACTTGAGATGCTCAAAGGTATCCTGCATGGCCTTCATGTTGCCACTGCAAAATGACATCAGGTCTTGTTGGTCCTTGAACAAACCTACAGTCTTGTTCTGAAGGCTTGGGTATAAAAGTCTGTCTTCAACGGCATCAAGTGTGTATGTTGAGACAACTACATCAAGTGCCTAAATACAAGTAGATATCTAGGGCTATTAGAAATGTCCATACTTCACAGGCATGAGGTCTGACAAAGGACCTGCAACAGACGTGTTCTGTTCTGGATCCACAGGCCAAGTGTGTATATTTAATATGTCTGTAATAGTCTGTGTAAAGGCAAATCAATTGTTTCATCATTGAGAACAATGTGAATCTGGAAAAGTAGCTAGATACACAAATACATTTAAATTTAGGCAAGATAAGCCGTAGTGCTAAAGCTGGTAGAGGTGAAGCTCACATCCATCTTTAAGTTTACATTTAAATGTAGGTTCATTAGTAAGGTTCCTCCTCTACTTAATGGAAAGGAACCAATCCCTCCAGGGGGTTGACTCAAGCCAAATGTTGACAATATCATTCTCAGGCTGTGCCCACGCAAAATGTAACACATGCTAGCTCTCTCCAGCTATACAGAAGGTCTGAATGACAGAAGAGTCGTTCAGGTGACTAAACATAGCTGCCAATCAGTCATTTAGTACCTTAGATTGTCCAGAACGATGACATGGGGCTGCCGGCTATGTCTCAGCTCTTGCAGGAGACACTCATGCTTCTGTATTGGAAGCCATGACCAGATGGGGTACCATAAGACCTCTAAAAATGAAGGAAGAAGCCTCAGGTCCTTGAATATCTCCCCTGATTTGGATCTACAAAATTAACTTCTAAATGTGTTCAACTACAAGAGATAATCATTAGTTTTTCGGTCTCTTTTGATCTCTTTCCTTAGAAATATGGGAGGTGGAGTAACCATATGCTGAGCCTCATCCTTGTTTTGGTCGCTTCCCTTCAGAAAAGAGTTTTCTCCATAACATTTTTTTCAGGGCCCATCTCACCTCCTGGTTCCTAAGAGTGTAGATCAAGGGGTTCAGAGCTGGGGTGACAGCACTGTACATGAGAGACACTGGCACATCCCTTCTAGGGGAGCTTCCTGAGGAGGGTGGTGAATAATTGAACAACACTGGTATGTAAAACAGTGCCACGATGGTGAGGTGGGAGGCACAGGTGGAGAAGGGCTTCCAGCTTCCTTCCAGGGACCGGACCTTCTGGAAGATGAAGGAGATGATGTAGAAGTAGGAGAGGACTATGAGAATGAAGGGTCCTAGAGCAATAGATGTGGTGACAACATTGAGGAGGGCCATATTGAAGCTGGTACTACTGCAAGCCAAATTCAACAGTGGCTTGATGTCACAGAAGAAGTGGTGAATGTGGTTGTGGCCACAGAAGCTCAGTTGAGAGGTCATGACTGAGTGCATCAGGGCATGGACAAAACCACTGGACCAGCTGGCCACAGCCAGCAGCAGACAAGTCTGTGGGCTCATGACAAAAGCATAGCGCAAGGGGTTGCAAATGGCCACATACCGGTCATAGGCCATGGTGGCCAAGAGCACAGCCTCAGTACTGCCCAGGAAGTGGAAGAAGTGGAGCTGGGCCAAACACCCACCAAAGGAGATGGGCTGATGCCCAAAGAGGAAGCCCGCCAACATCTTGGGAACAGTGACTGTGGAGTAGAAGATGTCCAAGCAGGACAGGTTCCCCAGGAAGAAGTACATGGGTGTGTGCAGCCGGGGCTCAGCTATCACCATGGTCACAATGGCACTATTTCCCAGAAGACTGGTCAAGTAGAGCAGGAGAAAGGAGATGAAGCAAAAGTACTGCAGCCCTTGGATATTGGTGAGGCCCAAAAGGATGAACTCACTGACCTCTGTCTGGTTCAGCATTGCTAGAACAGTAAGAAGCAAAGGCAAAAGGTCAAGGTTCCACAGACATGAGGAGTAACAGCATAAAAAAATACATTTGTTTCTGTGCTGTTTTAATACAAACAAATGCAGAAAAGAGAAAAACCTAACACACGGAGTCAAACAGAAAAGCTACATAGAAACTCAAGGAACTAACATGGACATTAAGGACTTTAATGCAGTCTCCTCCTACTTTCTGCCTAGAACAAAGAAAAGAGCATCACAGAGGAGAGGGGAATAATATTAAGAACTTCCATCTGTGCATATCAGCAGAATATGCAAGATGTAAAGCATTGCTGCTTCTTCACCTTCAGCCACATTCGTATTTCGGTTCTGCTCATCTGTAACTTCCTGCTGCAACCTTTGATCTCATCAATAAAGCTGCTGACTCCTAATGGGGCTCAGTTGTGATGCTCTCTTTCTACTATTGTGCCTTCATTTCATTAAGCCAGTTCCAGCTTTCCCTTTTCTCTAGTGGCTACCATCTCTTCCAGACAGTTCTTTGATCTTAACAATTGCACAATTTCAATCTTTTTTTCCTCAACAGGCACCAGAAGGTGCTCCAAGGTACCATCCAGTCATCAGCATTTCTTGTGTATGTTCCTGAGAATAAAGGCAGAGGTTGCCTGAGCATGTGAGCACCAGCTGGTGTTGTTATTGGACTGTATACTTTGCCTAAAGAACGTCTTTTTATTGAGCAGCCGCAGATGAATGGGACAAAAGCCAGCATGTCATTCCCTACAACACTGTGATGGAGCAAGACTGAGCTTGCAGGAGCCGAGTTAGCTGGTGCAAGATCCAGCCAAACTTGCTCATCCCACTGGAGGCTGATTGTACTGCCCCACTGAGACAATATAGTCAGTTCTGTCAGCGTCACCAGTCTTCTCAAGTGCAAATGAGTAAGCACATGCTTTCACTTTGGTTTTCTGTTTTAGGTCATTTATTAATCACTATGGGTAAGTCCCAACCATATACAATAAAGAACAAAGTCCTGAGATCATTTTACGAGGGCAGGTAGGCACAGGTATTTCTGGCTTGCAATATAGACTGCAAATTCTACATGACGAGTAGTTTTCTCTGTCCTTTCTATGACCAGTCATGATTACGATTGATGAATAGAACTAATAAAAAATATTTACTCCCTAAATATTTCTCGTAAAAAGGTTAAAACATATATAGATCCATTTCATAATCTTTCTTCTCTGTTACATTGTACTATATATATTCTTATTAAAAATAGTGCATTTTTGAAAGCCATTATGGTATGCCTCCAGCCCAGGCACTCTCCTTCTCATACTTCTGTAGCTTATTATTTTGGCGTGAAAACAGTAAACAAAGAGAAAACTTCTGAACTGGTTTCATAAGAAAAGAACACAAGCATGTAGCCTAAAGGTCATTTACACGTATTCGCATTCATTCTAAAAATCTGATCGTATTTCTCTGAAAATACTTCTAGTCTGAAGTTTGAACAAGCTGTGTTGGAGCCATTAGATTTGGTAATATTATGGACTTATCAAAATTGTAGTCAGTCACCTGTATTTGAAGAGGTAGAGATGCAATTCTCTGTGAAATACACACACTGCCATTTCCTACCCATTATTTGCCACTATTAGGCATCAAAACCCTCCTCACTGAAATCCATCTGGAGAAAGACATCACTCCGTTAAGGTGTGTTCCACAATCTCCTCCGATTCTGCCTGTTTTGCTCTGTCAACCGCAGGTGATCTAATCCCTTTCCTCTGTTCCTTCTGAATAGTCTTTTCTTCTCTTGCCAACACTTCCCTTCTGTTTCACAGATGCTGACTACTATTTTCTCCAATTAACTGACTAACACATCCAGTCAAAGGAATATAGTTCTCACAATCTTCTTTTTTTTTAAGACTCTTGCTTAAATACAAATACAAAGAAAAGAATATGCATGCTGGAGCTTGCTTTTATTTCCCACTATGTAAATTACTTAGTAATGAAAAAGATATAATTCTGCACAAACCTCACCTCACTACCCATCAGCACTTTGCTCATTGCAGTAGGGCCCTCTGATAGTGAGCCAGAAAGCAAAGCTGAAGACAAAACAACGTATTTTGTGGATTTAAAACACGGAAAATTTGTCTTCACCTTTTTCCTTTGATGTCTCCTTGGCATTCTTCTAGCTGAGAGATTAGCACCGCAGCTGTGATGACAAGTTCTTGGGGGTTTGCAGTTATTGAGGTAGGATGCAAGGAAGAAGCTTTGCAAACTGTACCAGAAATCTCTGCTGACCTAGTTAGAGAGGGAGAAAAGTCCTTTTATCATGTCCAGAATGTGCAAAACAGCAACAACATCATGGGGGAGGTAAAGTTCCTTTTGAATTGATCAGTCTCCTGAGATGAGGTTTCAGAGTAACAAACAAAGTGTTCCCTAAACGTAACGCCTAGGTGAGCCACTTGCAAAACAGAAGAGAAAAAATGGAGCAGCCCATAGAGACTAGCTAATAACAAAAAAATCAGGAAAAGAACAGCCGGACAGACCCACCCCCTCCCCAGTCACCAAAACAAGCAAAAAAATCCAACACAAGTATCTCCATCTCAGTGCACAGAGTTCACGGCTGAATTTTCTGCTGGCAACAGAGGCTTGATAAGTGCAACCTCAACTGAACTGGAGCAGTGTTTGGGCAGCGTTTCCTAAACCTCTTTCAAATACTAGAATCTGTGAAACCTGGTATGTGTTCCATCCATTCTGATGTGTTAGGCTTTCTGATGGTGGGGGTTTTTTTTAGTGGTATTTCACAGACAATTAGGAGTTTCTGACCTCTTTGTAGTCAGAAACACCCCAAATTTGCATCTTTACCTTCCTTTTCAGTCTTGTGGGAAAAATTGCACAACTGTTGTGTTCAAATCTAGTCCAAGTAGTTCAGATGTTGGTGTGTAAATCCAGTAGGAACTTTTGAATCACACAGATGCCTCTTTCTAGGAAGGTGGCTTTAACATTTTCTGTATAAAGCTCCTGGCAGCTCAGCTCCAGGCTGAGCGTGGGTTTGAAAACCCAGGATGTTCAGCATGGTTCTGTAGACACACAGAATAGCGTAGGTCGGAAGAAACCTCTGCAGTCTCCTGTCCTTCCCCTGCTCAGTGCAGGCCAACTGGATAGGGTCTTGTCCAGTGGAGGGATGGCTCTCCTCCTCCGGCTGCCTGTGCTCTTGCCGATGTAGCCCAAGATGCATTTGGACTCCCTTGCTGCAAGGGCATGCTGCTGGCACACATTTGACTTCTTGTCGACTTCACCCCCAAAAGTTGCTGTTTCTGCAAAGCTTCAGAAACCCAGTCATTCCCTGGCCTGCCCTGTGGTGTGAGAGTATTCCTTTCTTCTCAGATGTACAAGTTTTCACTTGCTTTTGTTGAACTTCAGGAGGTTCCAGTCAGACCAGTTTTCTGGCCTGTCAACATCCCCTGAAGACAAGCTCTTCCCTCCAGTGCATCACCACTCCCTCCAGTTTGGAAGCATCAGCAAACATGCTGTGATTGTGCTCTATTCCAGCAGTCAGGCAGTTAAAAAAGAAATAAATCTGTAGTAGCCACAGTAATGATCCCTGAGAAATACAGGGATTTATTCCATCACCTTCCCAGGTTCTGAGGTGAGACTGAGCTTCTCCTTCTTGTGTGACTTTTGCCTTTTTCCAGGCATCAGAACCTCCTGAGGTCACCATGACCTTTAAAAGACAAAAGAGAATGAACTTGTGGGGGCATCCTTGTCTCTAAATTGGAGAGACATGGATTTGATGGAAGGATCTCTTGGTGGATAAGGAAGTTGTTGGATGGTTCCACCCAAAGAGTTGTGGTCAATGGTTCAATGTCCAAGTGGAGACCGGTGACAAGTGGTGCTCCACTGGGTTGGTACTAGGACCAGCGTTGTTCAACATCTTTGTCGCAGACATGGACAGTAGGAGTGAGTGCACCCTCAGCAAGTTTGCCAATGACACCAAGCTGTGTGGTGTGGTGACACGCTGGAGGGAAGGGATGCCATCCAGAGCGACCTTGACAGGCTGGAGAGATGGGCCAGTGCAAACCTCATGAAGTTCAACAAGGCCAAGTGCAAGGTCCTGCACCTGTGTCAGGGCAATCCGAAGCACAAATACAGGCTGAGAGGAGAGTGGATAGAGAGCAGCTCTGAGGAGAAGAACTTGGGAGTGCTGGTAGATTAAAAGCTCAGCAAGAGCTTGCAATATGAGCTTGCAGCCCAGAAAGCCAATTGTGTCCTGGGCTGCATCAAAATAAACATAACCAGTAGGTCAAAGGAGGTGATGTCCCCCTCTACTCTGCTCTGGTGAGAGCCCACCTGGAGTACTGTGTTCAGATGTGGGGCCCCCAACATAGGAAGGACACGGACCTGCTAGAACAAGTTCAGAGGAGGGCCATGAAGATGACCAGAGGGCTGGAGCACCTCCAGTAAGAGGACAGGCTGAGAGAGTTGGGGTTGTTCAGCCTGGAGAAGAGAAGGCTCCAAGGAGACCTTCAAGAACCTTCCAGTGCTGAAAGGGGGCTACAGGAGAGATTGGGAGGCACTCTTGATTAGGGAGTGTAGTGGTAGGACGATGGGTAATGGTTATAAGGTGAAAGAGGGGAGATTTAGACTGGATATTAGGAAGAATTTTTTTACTGTGAGGGTGGTGAGACACTGGAACAGGTTGTCCGGAGAAGCTGTGCCTGCCCCATCCCTGGTGGTGTTCAAGGTGTTGGATGAGGCTTTGAGGAGGTTGGTCTAGTGGAACTAGACGAGCTTTAAAGTCCTTTCCAACCCAAACCGTTCTGATACTACGATTCTATGATCAAGCAGTTCCTTCAACACCACTCTTGGGGGCTTCCCATCCAGTCTCATGAACTTTTATGTGGACAATTGACCTAAGAGCTCTAACTGTCTCCTTATCCGGTTCACACTGCTTCACTCCCACATGCTCTGCTCACCGGCACTGGAGACCCTGAAGGCAGACCTTCTCAGTGAAACGTAAGGCAAAAAAGGCACTGCATACCCCAGCCTTTTCAATGTCCTGGTCACGAGCTCTGCTGCCCATTGACCAGTGGACTCACATTTTCCTTAGCTGTTCTTGTTCTGTCTATGTCCTTCTAGAAACTTCTTTTTGCCCTGCCAATACCTTGCTAGTTCCAAGTCCAGCTGAGTGTTGGCTTTCCTCACTCCATCCCTGCATGGTCGCTCTTCCTTCTGGTTTGCCTGTCCCAGTTTCCACCTTCTGTGCACTTCCTTTCTTGTTTGAGCCAGGGGAGTCAGGAGACACCCTAAGGGTCCTGGTATCCTTTCTAAGCAAAACAGCCACCTACACAAAATGTGGGAGCAATACACAGACCTGGCTGCCCTACATACCGGCTCTAGTGGTCAGACAGTTTGGGTTAGTCTCCTCCTGTGACCTCACTTGCTCCAGCAGCTGACACCACGGGCTGTAGGGTGACCATACCCCTCATCTGACACCAGTAGCTGGTTCCAGTTTTCACTCACAGACACACAGGTGCCATCAGTGGCTGAGAAAAGATTTAACAAGAAGATGTAAGATGATGGACAGACTGTGGAGACAAAGTGCTCTGCCTGTCCCTGTTTTCCATGTGACCATCCCATTTTGTACCCTTTACTCTCTACCTTCCCTTTGTTCCTCCCTGTTTCCCTTTCACTGGGTCATGGCAGTTGCACTGCTCTCTACATATCCTTACAAAGTTTTTTAATTTTTTCCCCATAAGGCTATGTCTCCACTGCCTTTGCTAGCTTGGTTTAATGGTCCATGACTACTTGCTGTGTTTGGGGAAGAAATTCACACTGTCCAAATGAGAAAGAACTAAAGGGTCAACAGTGTGGATGGTCAGGGGCTGTGGGATACAGTGACTTCAGGCTCCATGCCAGCTTAACACCACAAACCAGGAGCTTTGGGAATTTATATTTCAACTGAAGATGTGATTATTTAGAGGTGATTTTTCTAAAATTGTCTGAAATCTGTCAAATATTCCCCATGCTTCTATATTTTTCATTTATTGAAAGAAAAAATCCTCTGTGTGCATGACACTTATTTGTGTCCTTAATACTTTAGTTCACTATCCACTAAATTATCTTCTACCTTTTTCTCCATTTATGCAGATGCTTATTTGCCTGCCATCTACCTATCAATATTTTTTCCACCAGCTTGACATTTGTCCTACCTAATATCTGTCTGTTTAATTGCAAGTGAAAGAGTTTGAAAACCCATCTTCAAAATGTTATAAAGTGTTATTTGTTTTTTGAATGATTTTACATATATTGTGATTTTTGGTACATAAATTTGTTTTTTATCCTGAGTGTGCGAATAACTTTACAAGAACAGCATTAGGAACTGGTACTGGATTTGCAATGCAGTGTTGCTTGGGAAGATGGTGAGAGGGCTGATTTTGTCACAGGCAGCTTTGCCCTTCATGACTCCTGAGAGAAACTGCCAAAGACACACAGTCCACAAGACGTTTGACCACAAAGATAGTGTTGTTTGGTTTTCTTTGACAGCATCAGCCCCTATTGGAAAAATATGTTTATTAAGTTCATTTGTTGCGTGTTAAATTAACATCATTAGTCTTGAACAAAAAACAAGTAATCCCGTTGTGTCATATGCTCATTAAAAACTTGAAGTTTAGCTAAACTCTTTCTCAAAGACTATTTCTCCTATTAGCCACCTGATGACAGTACAGACAATTATCAGCAAGAACAAGCTTGTTACAGTTTTCTTGGTCTATCAAGCCCTTGGGTAAAAATCACGCAGAGTGAACAGCAGTCACAGGAGTGAAGTTTCCTGGAGTTTTAATGGGTCCTGCTGAGGCTATTAGACAAGAAGCTGTTGCTAAGTGTCCCTCCTGAGGGCTGATCAGAGCAGAAAATCAGAGCATGGTTAGAGGAAAATTATTTAGAAAAATAATGATGCTCTGGCACCTATAATTATTCCCAAAACACCTATGTACGAAGGGAGAGATAAGCGGCAGGAATGGGACCTTACAGCAATATACAGAATATATTGGAGTACACAAAATAAATTATAGCAAATACAGTGAGGATGATGCTGGAGAAGATTATTTCAGATATCTACTTGTCCTGATCCAAAGTCGAGGAGGTTTCGGTGCGATCCCAGGCGTGAGATTAAGACCAAATGAGGTCAGATGCCATGCAATCGGACCAATTTTATTAACAACAATAAAATGTAAAAGCGACAGGAAAGAGTGAGATGAAAGATAGAAATTAAGCAAGAAGTCGAGATAGAAAGGCAAGAGACATTTAACACCCACGTTCCAGCAACGTTCCAATTCTTCACAGGCATATGCACACGGTCACTCACACCTCCACTTGCGTGCATCATCCTTGTGCACCTTCCTGCGGGCTTTTGTAGACGGTCCGGAGAAAGTCCATCGGGCCGAGGGTTTCCATTGCAGCGGCATGTCTGACACACCCAGCACATTCGGCATGTCCCCCTCTCAAACACGCCCATGGGGTATACACGCTTGCTGTTCCCCCTCACGGTGCACTGCACCACGTCCCAGCACGTGGTGGTGGTCATCACACCGCACCAGGCTGCCTTCACCATGCAGTGTCAGTGGTGGACCTTCTTGGTGCACAGTTCAGTCTCCAAGCAATCTTTGGGACAATTGTCCCACAGTCCAGTCTCTCACACTGCTTGAGGGGGAGATGAATCGCACCCAAGTAGTGACAATGTGTTTGTATTGGCTGCAAGGGGATTCTTCACATCTGGGCACACTGCAGAACTCCACAGCTAGCTGTGCCCTTCCACCCAAGCTGTTTGCTGACATCTGTATGAGGTTGCCTCTTTAGACCAAGCTGTGGTGGCTCCTATGTCTGCAGCATGAAATCAGCTTTGCCCTTTATCTTCTGTGGAGTGAATGACAGCAGTCCTGAAGATCCCTGCACCCTTACTGGGTTTGATCATAGCAGGAGCAGCTTAACATGTGATGGACCAAGATCTTGGAACAGTTATTTCAGCAAACTCCAATATTCAGAGTAACACAGAGTCTGCGTACAGAAACTGAATGTGGTGCCAGGTTATGAACTTCAACATCCACCATCTACCCTTGCAACATGAATAAGAATTTATCTGCACCAGCTTGCTTCAGAATTAAATTTCTCTCTCTGTTGCCGCCCACAAACATAATACAAGTAAATTTACAGAGTACCTGAGCAGACTGAGCAGAGTATGGTCACATACCTACGTGCAATGTCTTTCTGCATGTAGAATGCCCCTTTCCTACTACACCGTCCTAGCACAAACCTAGCAAATCAAGAGAATCTCTCAATATTAAGTGGAAATTATAGAGACATATTAATTATTAAAGAACCTTTGAATGTCTCAGGCCTGAAAGCAGGTTAAGGCAGGTCTGAATGTTAAGACAGGTTGGCTTTGTGCCAAGGGATTCAGACACAATTGAATGTCTAAATAAAGAAGATCTACAGTGAGCTATGGTTCCGAAAATGATGGGAACCAGCATGCGAACTTGGAAAACACTGTGTCATAGTCAGTATTCAAAACAAGCTAATGGGCAGTGCAAGAAACTGTGGGATGAATACAACCTCGGGTTGCAGTACGGACATGACTTGTTTGTTCTGGAGGGAGCTAGTTGTAAAGAACATTGACAAAGCGCATCCTGTACATGTACCAAGAACTTTGTCACTTAATGTAGACAGGTGCATAGTTTATCTCTAAAGCCAATGAGCAGCAACAATAAAATAGGAAACTGCTGCGGAGAATTCACTACACTCAACTCCAGATGTAGGGTTTAAATCAATGTGAAAAACAGGATTTTAAGATATTTTTGCACCCATGACTCTGTCTACAGTAGCTTGTCAACTCTTTTAAGATGCCTGAAAGTTACAATGGGACCAATCTTTCTTGAGATGTGACTATTTCTTATCAAAAGGCTGAGAAAGGAAGTCTAGTTTACTAATTCAGAAAAGTCTATGTGATTCAGTAGGGCTATCTATGGGTCGTCCATGGCCCGCAGTTCCTTCAGGAATAGCCGTCTGCTCTGATGTGTGTCCTCCATGGGCTGCAGTGAATATCTGGTTGGGCACCATGGAGCACCTCCTCCTCCTCCTTCTCTGACCTTGGTGATCCCTCTGCTCGCTCTCTCACTCTTTCTGTTCCTTCCTCCTCCCTCCATCTGGTGTTTTCTGCCCTTTCTGGAATATGTTTTCACGGGGGGCCGTGTCCTGCAGTGCCTCCACCGGGGAGCACAGGGCAGCCCTCGGCCCCTCCTCACAGGCCTGCAGCCCCTGCTACCAAAACCCAGATCTATACACCCAACACAGGCAGAAAGAGTGGTGATCTAAAGGCAGTACAGAAGACAATTTAGCTAACATTTCTCATACTAATTTTCCCACACCGAAGGAGATCACAGGTCAACTTTCTAAGCTTATGACTCGTGCCTAGGATCTTTTCTACAGCGCTTGGAAAGAAATAAGCACCTCCAGAGAGTGACTTGCCCATCCTGACTGAGCCACGTATCTAGAAACAAGATAAACAGCGTATGGATGAGGTGTTTGTGGCTTTCCTCTAACTCCCGAGGAACCCTCACACTGCTGGCATTGGCACTGCTTTTCTTTCTCAGAGGACTAAACTTATCAGAAAAGGTGCCACTCCTGGCACCTCTAGTGCTCACATTCCTTCTGATCCCCAAATAACCAGTGAAGGGACAGTGGCACTACCAATACGTTTAGAATGAGAAGTTCCCTATCTCTGTCCACAAGGGAGCCAAAACACCTGCCACAGATTGCATCACAAACTTTTAGCTATCAAATTTAGGCGAGGTTTCAACCATATTGTACTATAACAGTGAGTAGAGATTCGTGTCTCTTTACTTAGACATGTAAATAATGCCTGAGAGTTTAATTCATGCCATCAGCCTTCAGATGAATGTCCTCTTCGTGGCAAAGCCCTTTTCTTTCCGTGAGTTTCAAAGGTAGCTCTAGCTATTGTCACGAAAGCAGATACCGACTTTGAATTTTCAGACTCCTTTATAGTCGCTATAGTGGATCTTTATCTTCTTTGTCTCAAGGAAAGGATTGCCAGCATCCGCATGGCTAAAGGTAGCTCCTAAGGAAGTGGTACCCAACCTTTGGACTTGTAGTGCAGCCTGGCTCTCACCCACACTGCTGCAAGCTCCCTCGGGCATGGGCAGTCAGAGCACAAACATCCTGTGACAAGGGAGAAGCACTGGGACATCCGTGACATCTTCACAAGGTAGGCAGAAATGACCTGTGCCCTAGGAGAGACAGAGGGGGCAGAGTCCAGGGAAGCATCCCCACAGCACCTAAAGGACACTGCTATCTCTACATTTGATCAGCTGAACCTTGCCACACTCCATGGCCCTTGGCCAGGATCCTCTTCCATACCCGTATCGACACATTCTGTGTCCCATGTGTCTGTAGCCGTAAGACACATTATTCTTCTTGTGGCTTTTGATTTCTAAGTGACTCAAATAACATGAAAACATGACAAAGGTGTTTTGAGTTTAATCAAGGTTGTTTTGGGGCATGCTTACACTTTGCTTTTATGGGGTTTTTTTGGAGAAGTCCAGAAAATCACATTTTTTTCCCCCAGACGGCCACCTAGCTCCACTTTCACCAGGCAAATTGCTACATCAGTGACATATCCTTGCTGTGGAAATCACCTCCAATGGTTTATATTGTTATAGTCTGACCCAAAAAAAAAAAATTATCTGCAAAGCATAGCTCTTGAGATGTCAGTTACATAAACCCATAAATGCCTGGACTTCTTCCCCAGGACTCTTCTGACTTCTTTGTTTCCTGAGGCGTAGATACGTGGATTCACCATGGGTGTCACCACAGTGCAGAAGACAGAACAACTTGTTAAAAGCTGCAAGGTTCTAAGTTTTTGGTAACATATAGAAAAGGATGAGAGTTGAATAGAAAATAGTGACCACAATGAGGTGAGAGGAGCACGTGGAAAACACCTTTTGCCTCCCTGTAGCTGAGGGGATTCTCAGGATGGTCATGATGATTAAAACATAGGATACCACTGTGAAGAGAAAGGCAGCGTGGCATGTGTAGCAGACATCAAAGATGTCACAACTTCTCTCAGAAATGTGTCACTGCAGGAACATTTGATCACAGGGGGGAAATCACAGAAGAAATGGCCATAATGTAAAGGTTTGCATACTGTTAAGTGTTGGTCATAAGACATCGCTGGCAGGAGATAACACTCTACCCAAATGAGAAAAGCAAATATGAAAAACTGTCATGCAGCTGCTATAGGGTATACTTCTGTCACCTGTCAGGAAGCTGGCCAGCAGCTTGGGCAGGATGTTGGAGCTATAACACGTCTCCAAGCAGGACAAGTTACTGAGGAAGAAGTACATCGGGATGTGGAGATGCTGATTATCCAGGACCAACACAAAGACGAGAATATTCCCCATCATTGTCACCATGTAGATCACCAGGAAGAGCAGGAAGAGTGGAACCTGAAGGTCAGGTACATTGCCAAATCCCAGGAGGATGAATTCCGTAATGTAGGTTTAATTTTGCTTTTCTGTAGCTGACATCATGCTGAATCTGAGGGAAAGCAAATACTAAAATGTCATATAAAAAATCAAATTCTGTTTTCTGTGCATGGCTGTAAAGACATGCTATTCACATTAATTCTTGGATCTAATCTCTATGTCCTGATAAATTATTATTTAAAATTCCAACTCTTAAAGCATCTCAGCAATATTTTCTATGAAAAAACAGTGTCTTATCTCAGTTTCAATCACTGTTGGTATGTCTCAGGGACAAGACAGTTTTCTTCTTTTCTAAGAAGTATGGATGATTACATGCCATTTTTTAGCTCTGTTCCCTGGCTTGTTTCCTCGTCCTGTAGAGGCATACCCTAATTCTTAAATACTAGATTCTGGATATATGTTTATATACTTATGTCCCTTTTTGGATCACCCAGATACAGCAACGTGGTGAAAGGTGTCCAAAAACTATCTACGCCTAAACTACGGCATTAGCATGTGGTCACATCAGATCATTTTCCGCAGCCAATCTTCACACAAGCTTTTTTATATTCTGCATTTTAGGTGATCCTGTTGATTTGCAACATAGGGAAATGTTAAGTGTGGGGAGGACTGTCTATGCAGTTTGTTCAATTTGTTCAGTGTCTCATCACTTAAAAAATATTGGAACATTCAGATAAAGCTGTGACTGGCAAAATAAAGTCATGGCAGTAACTGATGAGCCTTACAATTCAGCACATGGGGAATTATTTCCACTGATAGAAAAACACAGAAAGTCAGAAATTAATCTCATAATTTCTTCATTCACTTTCTTCCCAAGTCTGCACACCCTCCTTTGTCAGACTTACGTCCATGGCAGCCAGTTACAGACTGGGGTCCCTCAGACACTTGCCCACATCACAGAGTGGGGTGCCGCATGGATTCTGTAGGCTGTCTTTTCATCATCTTTATATGAAAGCCAACAGCTTGATCTTCCCAAGTGTTTGCTTTGTCTTTAATAAACCTCCATAGGTACTGGAGCCAAGACTAACTCAGATGTCCATTATGACTCATTATACGCTCTTGAGTATGAATACAAAATCTCCTTTCATAGTTCTACTAATGGAAATTTTAAATAATTTATCAGTTGGGTAGAACCTTCCCAATCACGTTCTTGATTAAAGTTTATAATGTGTTAACACTGCACTGACATTTACTAATAAATTTTACTTTCTCTATCCACCACACATATTATTTCCAATTGTATTCCATATTCCAAGGGCATCTAGATACCTAATGGCCATACTGTGAGCTGGGTATCAGCTAAACAGAATAAGAGGAGACTGTACCACAACCCACTTGAACGGTGTCTTTACAACACGCCTTTGGTGCAGGCAGTCATGTATGGCAGGAGGTCATGTTGTAGCACTTCAGAAAACAACCTCTGCTGGGTCAAACCACAATCGGTGCCTTCCACAGCTGGATTTCTGATCTGAAGCAGATGATGATGAGAACTACTGCTTCAACGTTGCCTGAATTCCCTCAGAGCAGGACCTGAAGCAAAGCTCCAGAAGGAAGACAAACATGGAAATAGGTGTGCTGTGAGGACTGTAAGGACCAGCACCCCGGGGTGAAACACAGAGTAGGTCAAGTCAGTGGTGGAAACAGCTGACTATTAGCATGGATGCCCAGTCCATGGTACAAACAGACTGCTAGCATGGATGCCCTGGCAGATACCAAACCCTGAAACGCTTTTTTCTCAGCCTTCTCCAGAGGAAGAGTTCATCATGGTCTGAGCTAAAGCCCAGATCTTGAGTGCTTTTGGCAGTTGGCTTCAGTTTCAAATGTATGGCAAATACCAGGCAGAGGATAAAGATGTGGCAGAAATTCAAAAAAGTTGAAGTATCATATTTTTTCTTATGATTTGATCTTCAATTTTTTGTCAGACAACAAACTGCAATTATTCCAAATAGTTGTTCACAGGCAGCATGCATCTTTTTAGCAATGGTTGTGTTTTCTAGCATTGGTGATCTAGGAGTGAGAAAAGACAGTGCCTAGCACGAGCAAACTGTGTCATGTCAGATTTATTCCGTCTCATGTTAGCAATGAAAATAGATGACAGTCTACAGTTCAGTTACGACCAGCTCTGCACCTGCACANCTCATGTCAGATGCACTAGGGTCAGTGCACTTGTCTGACTGACCTGCTGTTATTGATATTGCCTTCCTAAATTGAAGGGAAATAAAACATCTATTTGTTCTTTTCCTCCCTACTTTTTTCCCCAGCAGAAGATAATGCATTTTACATTGAACACGATGTGCACAGAACATCACTGCAGACAGTTCCTGGCTGAGTCCCTCTCAGCACTCATGAACCTTGCATTACTTTCCACCTCATGGCAGAACTCTCTAAGACCGATGGAGAGAACCTATGATGAACCATGCTATAGCCTAGGCACTAGGGTACCATCCAGTAGTAAGGGAGCTGAGGGTAATGGTTCCTTGAGCTACATGGCAGCTAGGACTCAAGTATTTAACTTACTGAGCAAGTGCTGTAATCATTCTCAGGTTTAAAAAGTGTTGACAGAAATCTCCTTAGACACTTGGAAAATGGAATTATCTCACCCAAATTTAGCCTCTTGAACCTTTGATTATTTTAACTACACATCTGGATATCCAGAATCAACTAGATACTCTGTGTAGCTCTCAGAGAAGAGTTTCCACAGCCTCTGCAGATGACAGTTTTGGTATTGGAAGACTCACATTGCCCATTCTCTCTTCACTTTCCAGACTGAGTTTGTAAATAACTGCTTGAGGCTAGGAACAAATTAACGGTGTGTTAATCACTTATATGAAGGCATTCTGGCACCAAGAAGAGAGATTTGACTTCTGGTGTGTCTTGTCCTCCAAACTAAAGTCTCTAGATGTCACTCACCCAGGGGGACCACGGCAATGATGCAGCTGAGACTGGTTGAAGACAAGCATTTTACTTCTACCATGGAACTGACAGAGCAGCTACTTAGTGAGAAACTGAGGGTGAAAGTCGACAGTTAGATTTTGTATTTTTGAAACAGATTTATTCCTCCTCATGTTAGCAATAAAAATAGATGAAAGTTCAGCTACGACCAGCTCTGCACCTGCACAGGCTGAAGTCACTGCGATAGAAATTGATTTTTCAGTTTGTTTTGACTGCACTCCCCTCTAGCGGTGTTTGCATGATACAACTTCCCCTTCTGCTTCTTGGGGACTTCACTTTTTTCATGTGGTCTTCGAAATTCCCCATGTTCTTGTGTGTGTGGTTTTCTTTTCTTTGTGAAGCTCACCAAGCTGATGCAAAGTTGTGCTTTGCCGGGAGATATTTATTCATCAAGCTATTTCTTTCTGGCCTTGGAGAGCAAGTAGTCTGAACGTTGACTTACAAATTACAGTCTACCTGGCCTTCTCAATTGCGAGCTCGGAAGCTGAGATTAAAAACCAGGACCTAGAACAATCCTCTCACCTATTTGTGATACCACAGCTAGTCACCCTGCAGAAAAAGAAGAGAGAGCAGCATCTCCAGAGGATGACTGAAATAGACGGCATTTGAGTAACTACCTGGCATTGAATCCAGTCGGTTTTAGACTTCAACACATCTGTAGAACCCAGGGCTGACTTGATAGAAATGGTGATCATCATCGTAGCAACCTTTCACTCACATGTCATCCTGTCTATCAATGTTAACCCGTTTAGGCCCAAAAGTATTCAAAATGTAGGCTAAGAAAAAGCTAATTCCAATCAGAGTTTCCAAACAGGAAAAGAATGGTTATTTATGTGCATATGAGGTTGACTACAACAACCTCTCCAAGGCTTTTGTTGCTTGATTATCCCCTGAGGTGTTTCACTAGTCTCAGGTCTGAAAAGGTTTTAAGGAATGAGGTGAAGGGAGGAACACTCTACCTGACAAAATGGAAAAGAAGAGTCGGTATATTCAGCTGGCTAAAAAAAAAGGCAAATATGGAAATTACGGGGGGGGTGTCTTTGCCAAACAAAGAGCTCTAATTATTTTTTTCATGAGAAAATCAAGCTCTTAGAGAAAATAAAGATGGATGCAAAAGCTTGAGAATTGAAAGATTTTGTAATTGAATTTCAATGTTCCTATAGTTCCAGGTAAGAAACAATGTTGGTCTGAAAAGTTGTTGATTGACACAGAAACAGGACACACTTTCGATCTTTTCAGTTGTCAAATGTTGGCAAATTGGCTAAAAACTGGGGATTTGAGTGAATAAGAGTTTAAAGGAAAATTTAAAATTAGATCTGTGGAAAGAAATGTGTGTGTCTTACAAAGTCATGTTATTATAAGTGGTCCAGATGAAAGCCATTGGGTGGGTGTCCTTATATAAGCTTCTCTGCTGTAGTGTCTGGCCACTTCCCTATAGTGCCTAAATGTGGGGAGCAGCATCAAAAAGGAGGTGCGGTCTGCACGACAGAAGCTCACTTCTGAGCTAGTATCTAAACTCCTGTTATTGTTGGTGGAAGGAAATAGATAATTTCCTTAGATGAGACAGCTCATAGAAAGTAGATGAAGTGGATGGATTACAGTCCAAAGGGACTACTTTCCTCTGCAGACTACAAGAGGAGCCTGAGTCACAGTTGTTCCAAGTCAGGTAGCATTTATCCTGCTGAAGATGGTTCAAATAGCTACTGCTAAATTGGAGTGCTAGATCTGGGAAGACAGTGGGCTGAAAGAAACCGCCAAAGTTGTATTTGGAACAGAGGATGTGTTTAGGGAACACTGGGGCTGAAGATTGTCCCTCACACTCTGTGAAAGGTCATGGTTGGAATTTGTGTTGCCAGGTACAAGGGCTTGAAAAATGCACCCCATTAAAGCATTGCCAACACCTCTCCCAGCTCCATGTGCATCTGGATAAAAACAGAGCTGACAACAAAAGCCTATGCAGAAGAAAAACTAAGAAGATTCTCTGTTCAGTTCTCTTGCTGGTGTAGCCTTAACCACAGTATTGTGTCTAGATTTAGCCACAGAATTTTTTTATTTATTTATTTTTTTTGTACGAGAGAAATCTAGAAAAGATCATCCAAAGCCTCAAGAGTTTTGGAAAACGGGATTTGTAAGGAAATCTGGAGAATGAGGTGATTCAGTATGTATAAGAGGAAAATCAAAAAGAACACCATGGCAAGCAGTACAAACTGTATTTTCCTGATTAAGGGTCTGGCAACTAAACTCCTCTTGACTTCTCAGTGACAAGAGGTAAGTACTTTCACCAGATGATTCATGCTGTCTGTTTTAGGGTGAATTAAGCTCCTTAAGTCTGGAATCCTTATTCTACTCATTGACAAGACTGAAGGGTGAGACAACTGGAAGGTGCTTTTGTGTGTGTTTGCGGGTTTCTTGGCAGGAGAACATATGCTGAGGATGGTACAGATGTTCTTCATACTTATTTTCATTGGTGGAAGTTGGATTCTTTTTCAACCTCTTCCAAATAAGAAAAATGTCTACATTAAAGGTCATGCTACATACTTATGTATAGTGAATATAGAATATGCTTCAATACGTATTAACAATGGAAATACAGCTATTTTAATATTGGAGAAACCAGACCAAATTTTTATTTTTTTCACAACAGAAAGGAATGTGGCAAAACTTGTAACGGCATCTGATGAAAGAAGTTGATTTTTAATTTGCTTGTACAGACTGGAAACATGTTAGAAAGTGCCCTTGTGCCAGAGAAGCAGCGTAGGCATTGCTTCAGTTTTAAGTGCTCTTCTCAGTACATGGAGTAATAAGTAATGTGACAGTTGGTGAGAAATCTTTGTAGAAATCGAGTGACAAGGCTGATAATGCAGAGGCTTTTTTTTCCTCTTTGCTTCTCTCTTCTGTAAAGAAACTTCCATTTTTTTGAGCCTTAACTGCCAAGGTCTTCATTGGTGTTAAAGTTTCTTGTTTTGTCACTGGAGCAAAAGTTATGACAAAGCAAGAGTGGAAAAAAAAACAAAACGGTTGTTACAGAATTCATCCTCCTGGGATTTGGGAATGGCCCTGAACTGGGTTCTCTTATCTTCCTGGTGTTTCTGTCAGTCTACATGGTAACCACAACTGGAAACATCTTCATCGTTGTGCTGATGGTGGCTAGTTGGCACCTTCACACCCCAATGTACTTCTCCCTGGGCAATTTGGCCTGCTTGGAAATCTGCCACAGCTCAAATATCTAACCAACATGCTTAGCTGTCTGGATGGAGTCAGAAGCATTTCAGACAACAGCTGTTTTACACAATACTGTTTCTTTTGGTTGCTTGGCAGCTGCAGAGAGCTGTCTTCTGGCAGTGATGTCCTATGATCGGTACCTAGCAGTGTGCGAACTCCTGCACTACTCATCCCGTACGAATGGCAAGCTCTGTCTCCAGCTGGGCGCTGCATCTTGGATAAGTGCCTTTCTCTCCAATTCTGTACTAGCATTCCTGATCTCAAATTTAGATCTCTGTGGGCCTAATGAAGTTGAACTTTTTTTCTGTGACTCATTCCCAATGACCAAACTCTCCCACAGTGACACTCATGTGTCAGGACTTGTCACTTCTGTTGTGGCAGGTGTGTGCTCTCTGCCTCCTTTTCTGTTGACCTTCTCATCCTATCTCTACATCATTATCACGATCATGAGAATTCTTACTGCTGTTGGGAGGAAAAAGGCCTTTTCCACTTCCTCCTCACATCTCATTGTGGTCATACTTTTTTACTGGTCAATATTAACTGTCTAAGTACTTCCTCATCATGATACCCAAGTATTTCCGAACAAAGTCCTATCTGTGTTTTACACCATCCTCACCTTGGTCAATCCTCTCATCTACAGTCTGAGAAATAAAGAACTAAAGGAAGCTCTGTGAAAACAGACAAGTAAATTTATGGCTTTCAGAGGACTGCTTTCTGTTAAAAAAAAAAAAAAGGAGCTATAACCCTTAATGAGTTACAAGTCCAGACACAACTACATGGCATGTGAATATAGTTGATTTGAATAAAGCTTGGGAACACACAGCTGTGCATCTTAAAATTAAATAAGTAGGGAAACAAAATAGGTAAATAATCTTGCTCTCAGTTGGGAGGTGATATGGAGAAAGAACATGAATAGGTAGTGAATACTGTAAAATAAGCAAAATAAATCCATGAATGTCATTATATATGTATTCTTGCACGATATATTCTCGCCTGTCTGCTTGCTTTCTTTTTTCTCACTACAGCTGAAATTCAGTTCAGAAAAAATTGAATCTCAATTTATAGCAGATGAACCATTCTTCTATTAATCTTATGTTCTGTATTCCTCCTAGTTTCTACATCTATGGTGTATAAGTCTACATCCAAGACTGTTACCCGGACTCCCTTGACTTCAAATAAAGAGAATAAGAAACATTTGCCTGAATGTGGTTAATCAGTCTGTTGTTCTGTATCTACCTGGTCTACTTGGATGTCTGGTTTTGGTTGATATAAACCATGCTCTAGAAAGGCTCAGTTCAATATACTAAAGAACTGCGAGCCCTTACAGAAGAACACAAAATGTAGAATCACAGAATCACAG
>VZTO01005196.1:0-11191 GCA_013400615.1 Syrrhaptes paradoxus
CAGGGTGGATCAAGGTAGAGAAGCGTGGCTTGTGAGATGTCAGGAGTGCCTCCACACATGGCTGTGCAGAGCGCAGATGACTGAAAGATGGCCTTCTCCAAATCCCAGGTTAGTTCAGTGCTGGGGTATTAGCTTTGGCCTCACTATTGTTACTAGCAGAAGGAAAGATGTCAATGAGCATTAAAGTATTTGCTCCTTAAGGCATGGATTCACGTACAGAGGCTACACAGATTCAAGCAGGGAAGATCTGCCTTGTTTCATGGCTTAGAAAATGGATCATTGTCAGAAAATGCCTCACTGCAGAGGACTAACTGAAACATGGGGCAGCTCCTCCTCAAGATGAGCTGTTAGACAGGCAGAGGCCTCGGCAGCTTGAGCTCTGGGACAGCGGGATGTAAACAGGTCTGGTGTGAATGATACCTGAATGCAGAATGAGAAGTTATTCAAGTTTTCAGAAGGTCATCCTAATGATGGAGGTCTTCAGTGAACCCCCAATGAGTACCAGTAACTTTACGCACTGGATTTACAATCCTTCTGAACTTCATGAAGAGCCTCTTATTTTTCTCAGCAGCAAGAATTCTTAATACTATCAGGGAATGAATCTTTTTTTTCATTTAAAAAAAGTGACGTAACGGGATCATAGGTGCATAATCCATCAGCCTACCATCCAGGTGTTCATGATTTTAATACCAGCAATAAAAACCACTTCGACCGGAGAAGGAAAACTCTGGAGATACATGACATAAGAACCCTTGGTGGTTTGGGTATTATCGTACACTACCACTCTGCTCTCAGGATGCAGGTTTCCTACAACTTCACAGGGGCCAGAACCCACTTACAGAAGCCAGTCTCACCCTGGCAATGTCTCCGCATTTGCTACCTGGCCCTGTCAGGGCTTCCTCCACTGTCACCCTCCAGAGAGGCACATCTCCTACTGTATCCACAACTTATTTCATGCAGGACTCCAGGATTCTATAAACATCTTGTGGAGGATATTCCTTGGGGAGCAAAACTACCAAGAAGTACTCTGATTTCTCCTCTCCTGCAAAAACAAAAGCATTCAGTTGTCTTTGGCAGCAGTTGCTAGCTTCTGAAAAAAATTCCTGTTCTTGGGGCTCACATCACAGAGGACCTTGATTCTTTTTCATACTCATTATGCCTGTTCGAAATCCACAGATAAATGTCACGACCTGATCATCCAACACTTGCATTAAAATACATGTTGAAAGAATTGTAAAAGATTCCATTAAGTGCATTTAATACACCTATCCATAATTTCACTAAGAATTAGTGTAGCTTAGAAAACTGAAAAAAATATTTTGCTTTTTATTCATTTGTTTTCCTACAAAAGTCTCACGCAAACACATTATTTAGTCTCATCTGCATAACCAACCAACCAAGAGAAATGTATTTTTTCCTGTCTTTACACTAACACTAGCTATTATATATAACGATGTTTAGTTAAAAATAATACAAACAATATGTAATTATTTCTGAGGACACGTTTATCTCTAAGAGGAATTAATTTTCAAGAGGAATGTTATACTTAAACACATTCATCCACTGTGCCGTTGGACAACACAAATACATTAGATATATTATTTTTATTCTGGATGGCCAATAATGTGAATATTGATTATATAGCTAAAGTACATCATCTACAAGAATCACAGCCACATCGTTCCTCTACTCCTGAGGAGCACAGTGAATGTCTGAGCCTGACATATTTATCACAAGGAGTCAAATTCTATCACTTGCCCAAATTCACTGTATATTTCTTTGAGCTCAGGAATATGCCATGGAACATGAATGAAGGGTTTACAAATTCAGCCACAGTAGATTTCAGAAGGCTAGCAGTTTTGTGGCAAGTTTTTCTTAAGTGACCAGTGTTCAAAAGGTCTAGGACATTAAAGATGAAGGACACAATGATTTTTCAGCTGGTTTTTTATGACTAATTTACTGTGGCACTTAATCAAACACTTGAGTTTCTGGCTGCTTAAATTCACAAGCCAAATCCTGCGTGTTTCCCTTAACTTGTACGTTGCTCCACACTTTCTTCTCCACAAGCTGACTAATGAAACTACCGTGGTATCACTACCGAGAGGGCAAAACATATCGGCTAGAGCACAAACTAAGGAACAGGACCCTCAGATTACATATCAAGCTCTGCCCTGATTTGTGGTGTAATCTTAGGAAAGTAATTGAGAGATCAGCACTGGCTTGTGATGCAAAGATCCAATCACCTTGGAAATCAATTTACATTTTCCCCATATGTACACACGTCATGAAAGCTCCTTGCTTTCTATAAATTATAGAAGACTCTGTAAATTTTGAGGAATTCTCCTTAGTCATATGAAAAAGTATACACTGCAATATTGTGGACACTAATGCTAAGTGTTAATTGTTGATTTCAGGGAAAACTGGTGAGTAGCTTAATGCTTCCAAGATTGCTGGAATTAAGCTCATTTTCCAGATTTACTTGTCCTCGATTTCCCATCAGCAAAATGGGAGCATTTACCAATACAGCTGATACCCTGAACCTGTACTTCACAGGGAGTAACGCTTTAACAGATTTTACTGTTACTTGCAGAATTTTCCCATAATGTCATAAGAAAAAACAAAATGTTTCAGAAAAGTAGAAAAGTTCAAATGTATGTAATGCAACATGCTCAAAGAAACATCATCAATATTTATTAGACAAGTAAATGTCTTGGATGAAGAATGATCTAAAAACATCATCATCATCAACATACTTGTCCCAGTGGAATATTTCTGTGTGAGCCATATTAGGATATTTCCACTAATCCAAACCTCTAGAGGCATTTTAGCTACTAGACTGGATGAATTAAGTCACTCCTGCTCGGTCACATTCATTACATGACAGAATTTTCTTCCCTGAACCCTCTAAACACAATTTTTTGTTCGTTAATGTTCCAATAGAAACTTCACTGGGAGTCTTTTCAATGACTACAAGTAGACAAAAAGTTTACCTGAAAATTATTTGCCTGTTTGGAAGTTTTACCTCCTTACCAGCCTTAGAACCTCACTCGGTCCATATTTCAACCAAATCTCTGACACAGTTTAACAGTGTAAGTGGACAGAGCCAGAAAAAATATACAGCACTGAAGTGGATGCACAGGGGATCCTTGCTGCCAGCAACCAGCAGATTTCCTAACGTACAGCCAGCCCCAGAGTACAGTAACACCCACGTGGATTTAATGACGGCTGCGTGAGTCAAATCATCCACGGAAAACGTGCATTGAATTAAGCTCCTAATTACTAGTTTCAACTTAAATGCTTTGACGACTGTTAAAACACTGAGAAATGAGAAGATAACAGAAGCTCTCAGGAAACGTTATTCTTACAATCAACAGATTATTGATTGCTCCACCGAGAAGTAGCAAAAATAACGGTTCTCCACCCTAACTGAGGCAGACCTGTCTCTCAATTAAAAATAACAGTAAACATTTTAACCGCAACAAGAGACAACATCCATCACCCCCGAAGAATGCTTCAATTAACACAAGGATGGATCTCCCTTTGGTTGAACGCGGTATTTAAAAGAGAATTCATGAACTCTCTAATTTATGATAGGTTATTGGATAACTCTTGTTAATTATAGCTACACAATGTCAAAATTAATGATTTTCCCACCCTCTTTCAACTTGAGAATGAATTCATAACTTATATCAAGACTCAAAAGACGTGCAATTAATATTGTCAGTAAGCACTTCACAAAAGAGATTTGTTAAAGGCAGGCATGTGGACTCAATTAGTGTATCAATTAACGCTGCTGTTACTTGATCTATAAATTATTGAAAAACTCATAACTACTGCAAGGAAACAAAGCAAATCCACTCCCCGTCAATGAAATAAGCGCCTGACTGTGCCCCTCTTTCATTACTCTTTAGATCGAATTTGAATTTTGCTGGATTCCATGAATCTTAGCTGTGTAATCAGAACAATAAATGAACCTATACCAATCCGACAACTTGAAATGCCTCATCATAGTGATGATGCTTTAATTGTTGTTAGCTCTTTGTAATGTAAAAAAAAGTTAATAATAATTTTTAAATATTTTTTTAAATCAACCATCACTGTTCATTTATTAATTTAAAGTGAAACTCCAGACTGGAAATGAACTGTAAAAACTGCATTGGGATTTCTATGTATTGGCAAAATTCCAAATTTCACATCAACCACAAACTTCCATCCAAATTTAGCAATGATTAGTTCAAAGATTAGATTCAAATGAGGTCTAAGAAACCCAAAACAAGACTTTGGGTAGCATTAGAAACCTCCGATGAAAACTGCAAATGACAAAACATAACCTTGTTTAAAGGCTGCTTATCCCCAAAGGCTTTTAAACTAACTAGGTGCCTCCTGTTTGATCTCAGTAGGACTGGAGTTTTGCTTCTGGGGATGCAGAGGTTTTCCTTCAGACAGTTGGAAAGACTCCACGCTCTCATTAGAGTTTAAAAGACGCAGGAAATAGATGCAGCTCTGCCAGAGGCCCAATGTGATATATGTGAACCGTTCCGGAGCCACTGCTGTCCTTTTAAGTAGCAGCCAGCCAGTTAAAATGGGAGCTTTTTGCCGTCCTCATCCCAAAAGGATCAAACTCAGGTCTTCTCCCACCAAGAAAGCACTGCCATGCAACCCCCTCAGCTCTGCTGGTGCAAGCAGAGTAATTCCTTACCTGGCATTAAACAGCTCCCGGAGCGGAGTCCGCTCTCACTTTCCCTCCTCAAGCACAGCTTCAGAACTTGTATATTCATTCAGTCAAACAAAGTGCCTGGCTCATGGCTGTGAGCAGGCACCTAGCTCTGCTAGAGACACATCACACCCCTTCTAAATTTCGTGNCAGATACATTAATTACAGAATTTTAGCGCAAGAGGAAGAAACCAAATCCCTAGAAAAGTCTCCAAGCCTCCCCCAAGCAGAGACAGACCTACATTCAAATTTGGTAGCCTGGATCACTTCGTTAGTGACATCTCATTTCAGTTTTCCTGTTTAAGTTAACTTTGCAAGAAGGTCTTTTCCCAGGTAGTTATCAGTGTGGATTCAACATCAATGGAACATGTTTCCCCCAAAGAGGTTTCCAAATCAATTTTAATTTCGACAGGCTCAAGTAAATGTTTTCAATTTGATTCAATAACCCATACACGCCTATAAATGGCTTTCCCTCCACGTACTACAAGACAAACATGGTTTATGTTTCTAAAAACTTTGGCTAATAAAAAATTCTAATTTCCTATTCTGAATGGTAAAAAACACGCAATGTTTATTCACCTCTCAATGAACCAGATGACATAAACAAATGAATTAAAATCATCCTCTAAGAGCATTATTTGAATCATTAATTCTCTAAATGTTTCTTAAAGAACATGTGATTTTTGGCAAACACACACACACAAAAAGAAATCATCAAAAGACTCCTAGAATAGAGCTTTTTCTAAATCCTCCGAGAATTTTGCATTATTTCTTTTAGAGAGCGACATGAAACCTCTTCAGGATGTTTTTTAAAATTTGTTCTCAAAAAAGGTAATTACAACACAGTTACTAATAGATATCAGCCAAGAGTGTCATGAAGATTAGGGCTGGGGTTGGGGGAANCCGGAGCGGAGTCCGATGTCGCTTTCCCTCCTCAAGCACAGCTTCACAACTTGTATATTCATTCAGTCAAAGTGCCTGGCTCATGGCTGTGAGCAGGCACCTAGCTCTGCTAGAGACACATCACACCCCTTCTAAATTTCGTGTTCCTACTGGCTAGTTACAGCAATCCCCAGCTTGGCATCCTGCCTACTGTGAAATCTGTTTCTAGATGCCACGTGCTTCCCATGCATTGCAGTGGAAACCTATTAAATGAGGGAATTTCACCCACGGGGATCCTTAGCATCAAAGATCGTTACGCTGATTGTCAACGTGCCTGAGCTCCTCTTTGTATCTTGCTTCCATTTTTAAAAGTCCTTGTCATTTTGAAAATTGACTCAAAAGTCTTGCTACAGGGGACATAGTGAGATATAATTTTGCAAAAAAAAATAAAAATCCTAAGCTTCAGATATATTAATTACAGAATTGTAGCGCAAGAGGAAGAAACCAAATCCCTAGAAAAGTCTCCAAGCCTCCCCCAAGCAGAGGCAGACCTACATTCAAATTTGGTAGCCTGGATCACTTCGTTAGTGACATCTCATTTCAGCTTTCCTGTTTAAGTTAACTTTGCAAGAAGGTCTTTTCCCAGGTAGTTATCAGTGTGGATTCAACATCAATGGAACACATTGCCCCCAAAGAGGTTTCCAAATCAATTTTAATTTCGACAGGCTCAAGTAAATGTTTTCAATTTGATTCAATAACCCATACACACCTATAAATGGCTTTCCCTCCACATACTACAAGACAAACATGGTTTATGTTTCTAAAAACTTTGGCTAATAAAAAATTCTAATTTCCTATTCTGAATGGTAAAAAACACGCAATGTTTATTCACCTCTCAATGAACCAGATGACATAAACAAATGAATTAAAATCAGCCTCTAAGAGCATTATTTGAATCATTAATTCTCTAAATGTTTCTTAAAGAACATGTGATTTTTGGCAAACACACACACACAAAAAGAAATCATCAAAAGACTCCTAGAATAGAGCTTTTTCTAAATCCTCCGAGAATTTTGCATTATTTCTTTTAGAGAGCGACATGAAACCTCTTCAGGATGTTTTTTAAAATTTGTTCTCAAAAAAGGTAATTACAACACAGTTACTAATAGATATCAGCCAAGAGTGTCATGAAGATTAGGGCTGGGGTTGGGGGAAGGCAGAAATATAATCTCCTCTAACAGCATCCAGTGTGCTGTAAGCTCCCGAGATGGAACGAAGTGCAGAGAGGAGGACTGCGGGGGTCAGGGCAGAACACAGGTCCTCAAGTGACAAGTATCTTCACAGTACGCAGAGCAAAATCTGGAGAAGAAGGGAGGTGCTTGTCTTGCCTCTATTTTCATAACTATGTCTTCAGGTCAGTTAAAACTCCTACACTCTGCTGGCAGTATGACTAGGTAGCATTTCAAAAGACCATTGAATATTGGATCCATCAGATCAATATTGACTGAATAAAAGGCAAAGTTAGTACTTTATTTTTAATAGCCTAATTTTAAGATTATCCAGGGTGATAATGTTACCTTAGAAAATTACAAGTTGATATTATCGTGTTAATATTGAACTCACCTATCGAACATTAGAGTTTCGCAGCTGCAATTCTACTTAAATACCAGCTTCTGAGAGGATTTCATATGTAAGTTCTTCACTGCAGTAATAATCCTTCAGTGTCAGAGCAGAATAACCCCTTACAAACCAGCTCGGATGACAATGGTGAGGGACTGAAGAGTTGACTATGACGAGAAAGCTTGTGGCTATAAAAGCGCTGTGCCTAATGAGAAATATTTTAGGTATCTATTCTGTGAGAATGGCTTGGCATATGACTACAAAAAGAGGTAAGTATTGCCAACACATAAATGACATATTTGGTAAAATCGGTAACTTTGCAGGAGCATTAATGCCATGTACCCAGTCTACAGCAGAAATCAAACTATGTCCCTGTCACCAAAAAACCAGTAATCTATGCAATAAAAGTCTAAAAGCAATTATAAGAAACCATAAAAGAACTTCAAACACACATCCTACCCTGCTGCAGGGAGTTAATCCATCCCAGCAGCAGGACTTTGCATCACCCTCATTGAATATCATGAGACTCCTCCGGGAGCTTTCCTCTATCCTGTCCAGGTCATTAAATTGTTGGTTTAAGTAACGATGTTACCGTGCCTTTAACTCAAGACAGGCACTATGCCACAAGCGTACAAGTCACATCACCCAAATAACCACCCTTTGCTTTTGATAATTCAATACGAACAAGATGCTTGTATTTATCAGGCAGCAATTTATCACGTTTCATATTCATATACTTTAAAAGTCTTCAGAATTAAGCTTTGTATTATTTCAACACTTCAAATATAAAACACTACTTTACTACTCCTTACACAGATACAGAGAGATTTGAAGATTTAGCTGAGACTCCACTGTGTCCTGTGCTCTGACCCCATACTAATCCTTATCCCCTTTCAGCCACCCCAAATCTTCAGCATGGGATACACCTGTGGGACAGACGTTCCATTAAAAAATTATCATCAAACTTCCTGCTCTTTCTCAGCACAGTGCTGTGAACTGCAGAAGACAGGAGAACCAGCAGAATGGTAAATAATACAGCAGCACAGGATCCTCCCTGCTCTGGATGGAAATGGTTGCAGGGCTCTTGCAGAAGTACAACAGAACCTGATTCACTGGAAATACCCTAGAGCTGAAGTTTCTGCTTATGAAACAAAGACTAGGGCACTCAGTTCCGTTGCATAACTAAATTCATTGATTAGTAACATTAGAAACTCCATGTTAGTGCTTGCTAATTGTCAATACTAATAGTTCATGAACAAGGAAAAAAAAAAAAAAGAAAAAAAANAGGACTGCGGGGGTCAGGGCAGAACACAGGTCCTCAAGTGACAAGTATCTTCACAGTACGCAGAGCAAAATCTGGAGAAGAAGGGAGGTGCTTGTCTTGCCTCTATTTTCATAACTATGTCTTCAGGTCAGTTAAAACTCCTACACTCTGCTGGCAGTATGACTAGGTAGCATTTCAAAAGACCATTGAATATTGGATCCATCAGATCAATATTGACTGAATAAAAGGCAAAGTTAGTACTTTATTTTTAATAGCCTAATTTTAAGATTATCCAGGGTGATAATGTTACCTTAGAAAATTACAAGTTGATATTATCGTGTTAATATTGAACTCACCTATCGAACATTAGAGTTTCGCAGCTGCAATTCTACTTAAATACCAGCTTCTGAGAGGATTTCATATGTAAGTTCTTCACTGCAGTAATAATCCTTCAGTGTCAGAGCAGAATAACCCCTTACAAACCAGCTCGGATGACAATGGTGAGGGACTGAAGAGTTGACTATGACGAGAAAGCTTGTGGCTATAAAAGCGCTGTGCCTAATGAGAAATATTTTAGGTATCTATTCTGTGAGAATGGCTTGGCATCTACAAAAAGAGATAAGTATTGCCAATACACAAATGACATATTTGGTAAAATCGGTAACTTTGCAGGAGCATTAATGCCATGTACGCAGTCTACAGCAGAAATCAAACTATGTCCCTGTCACCAAAAAACCAGTAATCTATGCAATAAAAGTCTAAAAGCAATTATAAGAAACCATAAAAGAACTTCAAACACACATCCTACCCTGCTGCAGGGAGTTAATCCATCCCAGCAGCAGGACTTTGCATCACCCTCATTGAATATCATGAGACTCCTCCGGGAGCTTTCCTCTATCCTGTCCAGGTCATTAAATTGTTGGTTTAAGTAACGATGTTACCGTGCCTTTAACTCAAGACAGGCACTATGCCACAAGCGTACAAGTCACATCACCCAAATAACCACCCTTTGCTTTTGATAATTCAATACGAACAAGATGCTTGTATTTATCAGGCAGCAATTTATCACGTTTCATATTCATATACTTTAAAAGTCTTCAGAATTAAGCTTTGTATTATTTCAACACTTCAAATATAAAACACTACTTTACTACTCCTTACACAGATACAGAGAGATTTGAAGATTTAGCTGAGACTCCACTGTGTCCTGTGCTCTGACCCCATACTAATCCTTATCCCCTTTCAGCCACCCCAAATCTTCAGCATGGGATACACCTGTGGGACAGACGTTCCATTAAAAAATTATCATCAAACTTCCTGCTCTTTCTCAGCACAGTGCTGTGAACTGCACAANGCAATTTATCACGTTTCATATTCATATACTTTAAAAGTCTTCAGAATTAAGCTTTGTATTATTTCAACACTTCAAATATAAAACACTACTTTACTACTCCTTACACAGATACAGAGAGATTTGAAGATTTAGCTGAGACTCCACTGTGTCCTGTGCTCTGACCCCATACTAATCCTTATCCCCTTTCAGCCACCCCAAATCTTCAGCATGGGATACACCTGTGGGACAGACGTTCCATTAAAAAATTATCATCAAACTTCCTGCTCTTTCTCAGCACAGTGCTGTGAACTGCAGAAGACAGGAGAACCAGCAGAATGGTAAATAATACAGCAGCACAGGCTCCTCCCTGCTCTGGATGGAAATGGTTGCAGGGCTCTTGCAGAAGTACAACAGAACCTGATTCACTGGAAATACCCTAGAGCTGAAGTTTCTGCTTATGAAACAAAGACTAGGGCACTCAGTTCCGTTGCATAACCAAATTCATTGATTAGTAACATCAGAAACTTCATGTTAGTGCTTGCTACTTGTCACTACTCATAGTTCATGAACTTGGGAAAAAAAAAAGAAAAAAAAAATCAGTTTCTCCCATGTCCATCATGGAGGGGAGGGCTCATTTGTGGAAATACGCACAAATACATACAATCCAATGACAAGTAAATGAGCACACCAAGTTTCTTTTGACTTTCATTATGTGGGATTTGAATAGCAAACACTGTCTGAATCGTACACCTCGTCTGTCCAAAGCATTCACTGTACTGCAAGGCCTTCAGAGGGCTGCATGTGATCAGATGCACTCAGGCTTGCACATAAAATACAGAGAAAGATTAATTCCGGAGACGTGCTACTGCCGTACACTGTCCCTTCCAGTTCTTCAGACAGTTGTACACGCTGCAGGGAGCTCTGATCGCTGCCACATAACATATTTTATACTTCCCTCAGCAGTAAAGGTAACTCAGAATTTCCATTTGGGGATAGAATCAGATTTTTTGTGCAGAGAAGCGTTCAGTTATTATGATTTATAAAAATGTTTTTAGAAGTTGGATGCTGAATATTTTATTAACATAAACATCAAGTTCCTAAAACAGTTGTCTGCTGTTTTCAAAAGTTTCACCCTCCAGCAGGAGAAACAGCATAGGAGACACACATCAAAAAGATGTTATCTGTACTGCAAAGAACCGATATTTTTTTAATTTCCTGCCTGCCCAAAAATACTGACTGATCATACAACCAAGCAAACCATCTTGACTCTCTTTACTTGCCTTGACGAACACCTCTCCCAGATCACATTCTCATTTACATCAAAGTTCCCCTATTTTTGCCTTTCCAAACCACAGCTTTATCTTAAATGAATTTTTTT
>VZTO01005196.1:11227-23782 GCA_013400615.1 Syrrhaptes paradoxus
AAAAAAAAAAAGAAAAAAAATTCAGTTTCTCCCATGTCCATCATTCACACTATGCAGGGGAGGGCTCATTTGCCGAAATACACACAAATACATACAATCCAATGACAAGTAAATGAGCACACCAAGTTTCTTTTGACTTTCATTACGTGGGATTTGAATAGCAAACACTGTCTGAATCGTACACCTCGTCTGTCCAAAGCCTTCACTGTACCGCGAGGCCTTCGGATGGCTGCATGTGATCAGATGCACTCAGGCTTGCACATAAAATACAGAGAAAGATTAATTCCGGAGACGTGCTACTGCCGTACACTGTCCCTTCCAGTTCTTCAGACAGTTGTACACGCTGCAGGGAGCTCTGATCGCTGCCACAGAACATATTTTATACTTCCCTCAGCAGTAAAGGTAACTCTCAGAATTTCCATTTGGGGATAGAATCAGATTTTTTGTGCAGAGAAGCGTTCAGTTATTATGATTTATAAAAATGTTTTTAGAAGTTGGATGCTGAATATTTTATTAACATAAACATCAAGTTCCTAAAACAGTTGTCTGCTGTTTTCAAAAGTTTCACCCTCCAGCAGGAGAAACAGCATAGGAGACACACATCAAAAAGATGTTATCTGTACTGCAAAGAACCGATATTTTTTTAATTTCCTGCCTGCCCAAAAATACTGACTGATCATACAACCAAGCAAACCATCTTGACTCTCTTTACTTGCCTTGACGAACACCTCTCCCAGATCACATTCTCATTTACATCAAAGTTCCCCTATTTTTGCCTTTCCAAACCACAGCTTTATCTTAAATGAATTTTTTTCCTTGTGAGTTTAGCCCTAGAGTAGTCATAAGGATTCTACACCATCTTCCCAAACACAATTTTTTAATTGCTGTTTCTCTTTTTAAAACACTAATCTAAAGATTTCTGATACAAAGCTCTAATTACCGTTTTTGTAGAATTGCTGCAGTAAAAGGTACAGCTGCCCAGAAGCTGGACAAATTATCAGATATCTAAGATGAGTAAAATTTGCAACACACATATATGAGCAAAGGTAAGAATTTTTTTGTCCTAAAAAAAATGTAAAAAATCCTCAGAAGTAAATGGCTAAATTATACACACACAAAAAGAAACACAACAAACTGAAAAGCTCACATGAAAGTTCAAATCTTGCTGCCTCAAGTATTAGAACTACTAAGTATGATTTTTCTCTTTTTATTATTTTATTTGAGCAATTCACATAAAATTTGTTTTCAATCTCCATTTCATTATCTATATAGGTTTAAAAAAAAACCAAACCAAAACAAAGAGAGCTACACAGACAACATGAATTACTGCTAGAATTCAACGTCTTGGCCTCCAAAGCCACCAGTACTTAAAACCATAAGCAATACAAATCCTAATAAAAATTCCTACTAAAAATCTTTCAGCACTCCTATTCATGAGGACCAAATCCATACAGTCCCATTTCTCATGCTTGTCAGTCCAAAGAACTGCCCCACAACCTGATGCCAAATTGCAAATACAAATATGAACTTATCACAACCAGACATTTATTCATAGCTTCTCCTTTGAGTTCTCCTCCTTGTTTACATTTCCTTTACCAGCTCACAGTTAATCTCTCTATAGATTGCTACTGAGTTCTCTGCAACTTCACAAGGTATGAGTAAGATTCACACTCCAGTACCAGCACATTTCAGCTCTGGTTAGTTCAAAACAAAGCAGCAACAAAGCCTTTAGAAGAAAACCTATTTACCAACAGAGAAGAAAAAGTTATTTTTTGCTAAGAGTAATTTTGTAAATTGTACTTCCATCTGTGAAACAATTACAATATACATATAGAGTAAAAATTAATGAACTGTAATATGTCATTTCTTTCTTACATTTTAAATATATTTCAAGATGATATATTTTTAATGTCAGAGAATCAAATTCCATGTCCCACACCAGGCTTCCACTGGGCTTAACAAATTTTCCTTGCACTGAGCACACAGATAACAGAAGAATCATAGATGCATAAAAGATGGTTGATGCAGCAGCTGATTAACTATAAAATACATACAAATAAAGAAAAATGAGTCACTACCTTTCTTTTTGGAGTCTTTCTTTGTGCTGGTTTTAACAGCCACTTGCAGTTCTGTCTCAGTTGACATCCTATATCCTTAGTCCTCTTCACACAGATCCAGGATCTCGGTCAGGCTCATTTAGAATGTCTCTCCCAGAGAATAATTTAGCCTTTCAGATACTATAACCCAAACAGTTCATCTCATTCACTCCTTTTGAGTGCTGTTAAAGACAAGAAACAAAAAAGTAACAGTCATTTTCTGAGTTTAAAACATAAAGAAAATAAATAAGAAACCTATGAAGTTCTCCATCTACAGAGTCAATTGCCCACAGTTTTAGATGCTTAAGCACAGTCATCTAGTCCTGTTTGAGATGTTCTGGCATATCTGAGATGTTTTCAGCGGCTAGAAACACCACACAAGGTGTACAGAAGACCTGTACTTCTGGACCAACAGCTGGAGGACAAAGACTACGATCCAGGAAGCAGCTGGAAATGTCACCAAGAGCAAAAGAATTCTGCAAGGACTCAATTCTTAAATGCAACAGTTTCAAGGGAGGAACATATTGCCAGATACTATGTTCAGATTTTTACTCCTCAAATGCTCTTTCAGTGCTTTTGTTGTCCTACTTGAACAAAGACAAATGAAAAACGTATTCATTACTCACACTGAGAACATCATACTCCACCACTCCTCTTGCTTATGATAATGTTCCCAGTACAAAAGAATGTGCCTCCTTGTAAACAAAGCTGTAATTCTTAACACCCATCTAGTAATTTTTCTTGCAAAGAACTCTGAAATTACAGTTAATTAAACCTTACGGTTTTCACAAAATACAAATGAGATAGGGGGCAAAAGGATAACATTTAGGGAACAGTCTACAGCTTTACATAACTTGTATTTGTTGGGGAGACACACAAAGGAATTGTCTGGGAACCCACAGCAGAAACTGCAGAAATATGCTGGAGCCGTACAAGGCTGCAAGTAGGACTGGGGATGTATGGGCTGTGGAGGCAAAGAATATAAAAAAGATAAACACCCAAGCAAAGAACAAACATTACTCCAATTCTTACTGCCAGTCTCTCTTGCTTTAAAGGATGAGCCACCTCCTTCAGCCAGGCTGTCGAGGGCAGAGGACCACACTGTCCTGAAGCCATTTGTCATGATGTTCCCTCACTAAATACATCTTCTTATTGCTCTTTCTTTTTGTGAAGAAGTTCTCATTATTAGCACAATTACAGTGAAGTCCATCTGGCCTGTCTGAACAGCTGCCCAGTTATTAAATAAGCATTTAATGAAGACATTAACCCAGCGTATCAGCTGGTTAGCTGGCCAGAGATTAACCTCAGTTATATTCATTTACTAACGTCCCTTCTCTGTAATTTAAGAAAGCAATACACTGCAAACATTGAAATAATTTTGACAGTTTAAATCACTTTTCACACTAAGGGCTGTGCACCCACTAGTACTTCCAAATCCAGGCCCTTTTTAACATTTTAAAATGCTTCAGTAACATTACACTGCCATGCACCGTCTGAAGTGATTTAATATTGCTGAAGTGTGTCAGGGGCTTTCTTTAATAAGCCCTTCAAATCTGTATGTGTATTATAGAATATTCAAAGGCAGCTTTTCAAAATCTGCTGAACTGATTTGGAAATACAAAATTCCCTGTTCCTCCTCTATGGAGTCTGAATAAGCCCTGTATAGCAAAAAAGAGGAAAAAATAAAGCAACACACAAATAGCAGTCATAGTGCTTGCTAAATACACCTTCTTGGAGAACTAAAAGCATTTTGATTAACATCTGTAGTTAAAATAGTAGAAATGGACAAAGCAAATGAAGGTTGATCGCAGAGGAACAAGGAATAACAGGCCTAAACCCGACAATCTCCCAGGATCGAAGCACTCTTTGGAGTGGTCCATGGACAGTGAGATGTCCCTCCAGTCACGGTAACGGTGGGACACCACGTGCAGCGACCGCGGGGTCCCAGGACGGATCGATGTGTTCACTATGCTGCGAGGGAACCCCCTCACCCTGCCGCTGACAGAGTCACTCTTCCCTTACGCTTGAAATCCCCCCAGCAAACAGGGAGGAAAGCGCTGCAGAGAACAGATGTCCCTCGCAAGCCCCAGCTCCTTCCCCTCCCCCTGCACACAACCCAGTTTAATAATATTTAGTTTTACAGCACAGTAGGGATGCATCGGTCTTTACAGCTCAATGGCACTTACTTAAAGCATCTCTGAAGTCACAGCTGGATTGACAGTTTATTTTTCTAGAATTTGGATTTACATTCACTGAAAGGTTAACTGCATAACTTTGCAAGAAGCACTAACACAAACCACTTAAAAGAAAAATATTTATTATAGGTCCACTTATAATAAAAACAAAACAAAGAAAAAAAATACCAAATACCTCCAGGGTCAAGAGTTAAGCAAGTTTTCATGTCTTAGAAGACTGTTTTGGTTATAAAGCATCAAGAATGTCATCTCCTGTTGTCAGCTACTTTCAACAGGACAGCTGAAATAGCAGCATCTGAAGGCACTAAATATTTTAAAATAACAACGTATGACTGCTATCTCATTTGAAACTCTCTAGAAAAGCTCTATCCCCTCGAGGCTATCCCACTGAGTAATATTTTTTAAAATAAATGCATGTCTACTTTTGGACAGTTTCACATATCGATTTACTTTAAAACCTAATCAGGTCATACTCTCGCAGGCTCATAGATCCTTGAATAAAGTAATGGGTATCTTTGTAAAGGAGCACATAAACGCCTGTCAGCTGCAAGCCGTAGTTCAAACTGAATTTGCTACAGAGACAATTCCTCCAAAAGGATAGGTCTTTATGTAAGCTACATTAGTAAACTTTCATATACTGCCCATATTTCAGCCCTTTATTACCCAGATGAGAATGGCAGTCAATCTGTTCTTCACCGCAACAGCTTTTATTGTCTCCTCCAATCTAGGTCACCGTTGTTAAACACTACGGTCTCCCAACTGTGGGAAGTACTGCAG
This sequence comes from Syrrhaptes paradoxus, assembly GCA_013400615.1. NCBI lineage: Eukaryota > Metazoa > Chordata > Aves > Pterocliformes > Pteroclidae > Syrrhaptes > Syrrhaptes paradoxus. The sequence continues at coordinate 16,296 of VZTO01005196.1, forward strand.
CATGTGTTTTATCAATGAGATGCTTTTTTCTTTGATCGGTTCTGCCACAGTTCTCTTCCTGTTCTAAAGACAAAATGTTGTTAGCTGCATTTAAAAAAATAAAAAAAAAAAATCCATCATCTTGCACATATCCAACCCTAACAACCTCTTTGTGTGCCTTGGTACTGTTCCAGCTATTACAATGTTGTGCGTGCCTCAGCTTTTCATAAAGAGGATTCAGAGCTCCTCGTTTTAACAAAATACTGACATTTTTCTGTTCCCTTATTAAGTAGCTACAGTAGGAACACAATCGGCGCATTCTGGAATTAACCAGCTTTTAATTCCAAGAGAAGTCTTAAGCCTGCATTCTGTATTACTCCTACGCCGGCATAAAACCCAAAGTCTTAGGGAAGAAATAGTTTTGCAAATTCACTTTGCAGTTAGGATTAACGCAGGTTGGACCTTTTATGTGAGAGGACACTAGTCACATGCTCCACTCGCCTTCCCCACGCGTTTGAAAAACCACAATTTCTATCAAATCATGAGCCTTTTCAGCCACGCTTGAGCGAGTCCGTGAAGGGGTTAGGAGGAGACTTCCCCTGGCCCGAGCTATGAAGGAGGTCGGACACAACGATCATAATACTTCCCCCTCTGGCTTTAAACTACATGAATTTATTCATTTTCTTCAGGGCCTCAAAACTTAAGAAGTTCCCTCCCCTGAAACTGGTTTTCATCTGCTTATGTAAAGGAAAAGCAGTCTTAGGAAGGATTTGTAACTAAGCCCCGGCATTCCCGAGGTATTTAATTTCTCCATAGCCCTAAAGTGTGATTTTACAGGCTCTTCACAAGAGGGTGGTACCTCCCACACCCTGGTTTGACAAAACAAAAACCATACTACCATCCTTAGCTCTTGTTTTCATACCTCTGAAGGCTTGTAATTCATTTCTTTTCCTCCAAAGCACCCGACATAATCAGCTGTAAGGCAACACTGACACCCGTGATTTTGCAAGTGTTAAACAAAGCCCAAACGTATGAAAAGGGCAAGATATAACTGACAACATTATTGTAGTAGTGCTGTGATCCTGGAAAACTGAAAACAGTTCAGGTGCAAAGGACTGCTATCCAGGGAGGAAAACGTTACTCACCAACTCCTCATCTGACCACATGAAGCCTAACACAGAGAACTTCAGTGGGATCCCACACCAAGACAGCAGAAAAACCCATCCTGGCCACCCGTGCCCTTCGTACCCTCCAGGGACAGGAGGCCGTGACATCCTTTGGAGCTGCTCACTGTATTTTGTACTCATCAGCTCATTTCCCTAACGGCCAGGTCTTGTGAGCATCCTGCAGGAAGCTACTCGGTATCAGGGTACTAATCTTTTACAGAAGGCACTACGCTAATTCCAAACTGAAACCCAAGGGACCGGTCCAAAACCCACCGATATATTTCAGTTAATAAGGCCTATAAGTAAGAACCATAAAATGAGGAAGACGAGGTCAAAGAGAGAGCTTAAGATACTGACACAGAGGAGAAAATGAGGAGGAAGAGAAAAGCAAACAGAAGATGTCTGTGTAGAGACTTCATTAAAGCAAATCCTATAACAATGCCAGCTCATGCATTAAAATTCTGGCTAGTCTGCAAAAGGAAACCATCTCCGTTAGACTGTCGCATGTGCCCACTCTCTGTTCTCTAGTTTTGTCACTTGCCCACAGAACAGCATAATAAACTGTTCTAGTGACAAAGTCAAATGAGTCTCTGCCACGGCATGGCACGTCAATCCCGGCTTTTTCCTGCAATGTCTTTACCGGTATTTCTGTAGCCTGGGAAGGTAAAAGGAAGCTCACCGTTCACGCGCACAGAGACCCTACACAAAAATTCACTCCCTCGGCAGACACGCGGAAAGCCAAGTGCCCGGTTTAGGTCCTCAAATCTCCCCTTGAACACTGCAAATGCTGCTCTGAAACCCAGCACCCCTCCTTCTACCTTCCCCAGGAACACAGCTTGCAAAGACTCACAACCACTCCATATTTCATACCTAGTTTTGTTTGCTCTAAAATTAACAAGTACTCCCCTCCACCTCTGATTTCCTATAGAGAAAGACGAAGGGAGGAGATGTATGTGCTTTATTACACTGTCTGTACTATGTCTGTAGGGAGACACCAGACCAAAACTTCCTGATTAACCCTTTTCAATTCTTCTGACATCAGAAAACTGCTTAGTACTCGAACCGTAACATTTAATTTCACGTTGCATACAGTTGCTATTTGTTTACTTGTATCTATAAATCATTTCTCTTATCTCCTGAAAACAGGAAGCTTCTATTTAAGAAAACCTAAATGTAACTAAGGCAAATAACACATTTTATTAAATTTATTGTGGTTTACAATACGCTTCATTGTTCTATCTCTAGGGCATCTTTCAGGCATGCTATGTTCCTCCAGTGGTGTAAATAGCACCACTGACGCTGATTTACCACCAGAAGAGCATCTTGCCAAAAAACTGACCTATAAAATATTTCCAAAGTAAGATGTTTATTAGTATTCCAATAACAGCAGGAATAATTACTGAAATTCCTCCTGGGAAACACTCTGTGTAGTGGTGAATACCACACTCCACCTCACTGATTATTCACCAGAAGTGCTGTGAATCTTCTACTCATAGAAAATGCTGACCAGATTAAAAAGATGCTTTTCACAGGAATTAATTTATTTAATCAACACTTTTAATGGGAAATTACTAACATTTCATTTTAATATCACAGTTTCTATTTTACAGTATAGAGGACAGCATGCTGGAAACAATGGCAAAACAGAGGACTGACCTTGCTGTAACAGAATTTTTGAAATATTCAAAATTATGCCATTCTGCATTCGGGAAAAACTACATGATGTCGGTTCATAATTTCTGAGAAGAAGGATATTCAAATACTTTTAAGAAAAACTGCTAGATTTGAGGCAGCCACTAAAGACCAATAGAAAAGTGTTTTTTTCCTTCAATGCTTTCAATATGAAATTCATCCTCTTAAAAGATTTTCTCTAATCACAATGTAAAAACTTTTTTTTTTCTTTTTAAATCAACCACCCAGCACTGAGAACCCAGTACCTGCTTCTCTCCCCAGTTCTGCTCTGTTGCTGGCCAGAGCTGGTGCTGTGTAATCCCAGTGCTGCTGGGCTCCCTCCAGCTGATCTGTCTGATTTCCAAGAACCGAGAATCACCTTCCACTCTTTGACATAACATTTAACACCCCTTCCACAGTTTTTGTTAACACCTGCCTCTTCTCTGAACAAGTTATATACCTGGGAGCATCATCAGGACCGTTGCTTTCAGGAGTCTTGCAAGGCTAGAGGGGACAGAATCAAACCCCAAATCTACTGACATAGAAAATTAAACGCTGCAAATCAAAATGGAAATGACAAATCGGTCCTGGAAAAGACTAGATACATGCAGACCAGCCGGCACGCTCCCACCGGGCTGCGGGCACCAGCGATACACAGGCTCCTGTTTGCTTCTCTTCCGCCTGTGTCGCAGGGAGTGTATCTCCAGCCCAGGGAGCTGAAAACCAGTAACAGAACCTGTGTGCTGGGGGGATAAACACAACACACATTGTTCCTTTAAGCATATTTGGCTTTGAGCAACCTGGCCTAGCGGAGGGGGTCCCTGCCCATGGCAGGGGGGTTGGAACTCTATGATCTTTAAGGTCCTTTCCAACCCAAACCATTGTATGATATTTTTCTGCTCCAAGATGCAAAACTCAACCCAAAGTGCTATTTGTAAGCTTTCGCTGGGTATTACATAAAAAAAGACAACTGCCACTGAATGAACAGGCTTAAAAATTTCACATCGTTCCTCTGACACTGAGAGGCTGCTGCGTTACCAGATAACATAGGAACTCGCTCAGATTGCACTAGAGATTCCCTCTGCTCACAGCGAAACCGAATTACCTAAATGCTTTTCCTATATGAATTGCATTACGCCAAGACTTTACTCAGATTACTCCATTGCTGACCCAAAAGCAGAAAAGAAAAAGAATTTCTGATAGCGCTGCGTAAGAAGAAACAACGTGCAAAACTCACAGCTGCTAGAAATACTGCCCAGGCACAGCAATCCCAGTCCCACTAGCAGAAAACTGTCTCACCTCCATTACAGTCAATATAGTCACAGCAGCACAAAATCAATAGCCTTACATTTGACTTATATTGGCATAACTCCACTGATTCTAATGGAGTTGGAGTTACACCAATTTTATGCTGGTGTATCTGCATTAGTGTCAGTGAAGTTATGCCAGCGTGACTGATACAAACAACACCAGACCAACCAACTCCTAGATGTCTAAAATTCAACGTCATTAACTCTAAAGCAATGAGAAAATGCAAATCTGTACATTACCAAAGCAGAGTCTATGGAATTTATTTTTTTGCAAAGAAGGACGGTGCTCTTGCGATCCTCTCGACACCAAAGAAACAGAGCGAAGACTAAGAAGGGAAAAAGGACAAAGTACACAGTTGGGATCACAGGATTCTGTAATTAAAGCTGTTAAATGATTACTAAAGCGCAGTGGTGCAATCATCACGCTGAAGGGAAGGGAGAAGTAAGCAGTCAGGAGCATCACCAGGGAGAAGGTAAAAGCAATGTCAGAGACACCACGTTTTATATTTAAATGCAAATTCCTCACAATCAGAATCTGTGCCTCCTAACTGGAAGAAAAGGTTATGGAATTAAATGTCTCCCATCCTGGACAGCTCAGCATGTTTTTAAGTGGCACAGCAAGTTGATGTCAACTTATTCATCTCCTGTCCTTTATAAAAATACCTTAATTTAGCTTTTTTAATTTTTAATTTCAAGATGACTTTCTTAATACTGCAAGTGAGACTGAACTGCAACTCATCCTCTCATTCCTTTCAAATACAATACAGCACAACACCCACACAAAATCCAACTTAAGCTATACTTTGAAACCTGAAGTGCAGCTTCAAGTGATGCTTTACGCTTGCCTTCTTAACAGACGGGAATTTTGCACCAACTTTTTCAGGTGCCTTGGAGATTTGCTTGGTTACACAAGTTAACCTGCACCTCATGCCTTTCAATTTTCTGAATGTTTCCTGACACTACAGCAAAGCAAAGCAAAATTTCCTAAAGTCAACAACACCTAAAAAACCCGCCTATGCCAGGATCTCTATTCACTGCTATTTTTCACCACTCAGCCCTTGTTCCCTGACAGTTAAGTATTAGAAAAACTAATCAGAGGACTTCACCTAGCTGTAAATGGACTTTTGATTTATCACACGAAACCCAGCCACCAGACTTCTACCAAAGTTCATTGACTAGCAGAGCAAAGGGGAAAAAGCAAAAAGCTTTCTGGGATTCTAAGTGTGAATTGACACATAACAAGCAAAAATAACTTCTAAGCTATTGTTCCACAACTGAAAAGTAGCAATATTTTAAATAGTCTAGTAAATTAGTTTTATCTACAGAAATACTTCTGACAATTCTTCAAACCAGCAATGCCACTCACGAAGGTAATTTCACATGACTACTAAGACAAACAGCAGGTAAACATCTGAACAATACCAAACAGGAGTATCTGAGATCGGCTGCTAGATTTTCCTGGAGAAATTTCAAACCATCAATAATTTTCTTGAATTCACTTATCAGTTCTCATCTCATTTGTGAATGCAGTGCCTTGTAACTGATTATGTTATACGCTGCCCACAAATGCCTTTGCTTCGTACCAGTAAGAATGTTCACCATTCCAAAAGGGAGGCAACACCTCCCAGAAGTCAGGTTCTATCCATCAAGGTTAGAAGTCAGGTTTTCTGTCCATCAGTAAGGTTCAGCAGTGTTTCTATGTAATAAAAGATAGCACTCTTCCCACAGCTGGAAAACACTATAGGGAAAAAAAAAACAACAACCCAACCAAAACACCCAACAATCTGACCCTAGAAACTGCATGTGCCAGGTGTTGTTTTCTGTATCATAACTCCATCCAGAGAAACATCCATCCAGGGAAACACAGCGGGCTCCACCCTGCTATAACCACAGAGCTGAGGAGCTCTACATAACCACGTCACGTGCTGACAGAATCAAAGCCTACACGATCAGGTTAGGGATCCTCTAAAAGGAATTACTTAAAAGAAAAAAAATTAAGCCACTGCCAGGCTAAAATGTCAGGGAAAAAAAGATGTTCTTGATATTCAGATGGGGAATTGTCAAGCAGCTAAATGAGTACCAGACCTGCACAAGTGGTAATGCGTCACAAAACCATGCTTATTTTCTAAACATTTTCGGAAATCACCCAAGTAGCATGCAGTGAGGAACCATTCACCTTCTACTGTCATGCTACAGTTTATTCTCTCTTGGAAGCAATTACAGGACAAATGCCAAGCTACAGAAGGTATTTTTCCAGCAGCAGCATCTGGCTTCTTGGCAGACTCCTCAGGCGATTTTATTGGAAGCTTTAGAGATGCTATTGGGTCAGTCCTAGTTATATTGCTCATGAGCTGTCTGGCATTTTCCTCTTCCTAGATGTCATAATCCTTCTGATTTACCTTGAAGGAATTAGCACACTTTCACCCATTTCAAAAACAGTTGACCTGCAAGGCATTTATAGGCTATCTACAGAGACACAGTAAAAATCACTGGTGTAAATCTGTGAACCTTCGAGCCAGCAACATTTCTGCATCCATTGCCTAATGCATCATCAGGAAAACAAGTAAGCCATGCAAAAACCGTGTGTGTGTGTGTGCGTGCGTGTGTGTGTTACTGGTAAACTGAATGCATTCCTGATGATTAAAGGAAAAAACATAAGAAGCATGAAAAATTAACTAGTTAAAAAAAAAGGTAATCTGGGGCAACAGGAAATCTGTGCCTTTATTTATAATATGAACTGCTCTCATACAGTGAATATATAGTATTGTGCTGTTATCTCGTAGCAAGGGACAGTGCACATAAAGTCAAGGAATGCTTCTGGCAGACAGCAAGCTTAAATTGAAATACAACAGGATCTGCCAAGTCAATGGAAGAAAACCAATTTCTGAGAATCTGCTTCTTGCAACTCCTCTGTCAAATGCAGTGCCTCTGCGGGTGGAAGGGGCATGTGGAAGTAAAGCTATCCTACATCCTTCGCTTCCCCTGCTGCCTGTCCCTGCCCCCTCTCCAACCCCAGCAGCTAAGATCTGCATTATTCTGCAGCTGTGATCATGATTAATCCTCATCCAGAAGGATGAAAGACAGGATGCTGGTTTTACCCTCCCTCTTTGCATACCAACCAAATCAAGCCCACAACGAAAAGGCTTTATGTCAGTTTAGAGCAGTTCTCTAGAACTAACACACAGAAAGGGGACAGAATGCTACAGAAAGTACATTTTTAGTACAGAACAGGTGGGATCCTCCTTTTTTAAAAGACTTCTATGCAATTGCTTACAATAAATATACTGCCTAATTAAAAAACAAAACAAAACAAAACCAAACAGCAGGTATGTTTGTTACTACTGTCTTTTTTTTTTTTTTT
>VZTO01005197.1:0-16411 GCA_013400615.1 Syrrhaptes paradoxus
AGGCCATGCCCAACCCACGGAGGATTGTTGCTGTAAGTGAAGCAAGCCTAGTTACCTGCACAAATGATTAAGATAAAACCCCAGTGGACTGACATTTAAGGTTTACGGAGGGAAGTTTATTTTTATATCTATACTACCAATGACCCAGAAAATGGCTGACTGTGGCTGCAACACGCTAAGTGAAATCACAAAGTCTGGGAAGGCAGAGGAAAGGCAAAAATAACAGGAGACTTCAAACATTCCTCTACTGATTGGGTAAATATTGGGTAAAAAACACTGGGAATGGTGACGAGAATAAATAGATGCTACAGACATCATAAAATTATTGATTAAGAGAAAAGCTATTCCAAAAAACTCTTGACTTAATCATAAGCAGTTTGCAGAACTTAGATCAAAAAGTTTCTGCTGGAGGAACACTTTATAATAGTCTGCATCATATACTCAGATACGATCTAGGAGCAACAAAGTAAAAAAATTCACTACAGCTGTGCTTAATTTCAAGAAGATGAACTATTTCTAAAGAGAAGCAGACTCCATACCACCTGGAAAGATGTCATGGTCTTAATTAAAACAGCAGGTGAAGGTGACTATTATAATTATCAAATAAAGGATCATTCAAAAAGGTTACAAGCATGATCAAATTATTAGATAGATAAGACTGTAAATTCTGGTACATTAAAGACAGAAAAATTAATACTTTTATCCAAAGCAGATAGCTTACTAGAGACTGCAAGATCAACAAATGACGGGACAATATAAGAATGGTTTAGATCACTTTGCAAATAAAAGACTTTTTTTCAGTCTGTTTTTCGTAACACAGGAGCTTAAGTAGATTCATAAATCAAGTATCTTCTTTATAAGAGGAAGCATTAGTCTATCTCAAACAACACTGTTAGTAGAACAGGCTATCAAACAAATACACAATGTTAATATAACAAGTCAACAGGAACAGATGGTATTCTTCCAACAGATCTAAGGAAGTTCAAGAATGCAACAGTTTAATTATTAACAGTAGTACGTAATCTCTCACTTATAGTCACCTTGCAGCAAAGGAATGGAAAATAAAAACAGTAAACGGAATTCTTTGTAAGGGCTACAGCAGTGATCCCTGTAACTACAGGCCAGCAAAAAATTATATTCATCAGGAAAACTGGCAAAAATAATAACAACATGAAACAAAATTGCAGACATAAGGATGAATACAATAAAAGTAAAAAAAGTACTAACATGGCTTTTGGAATGAGAAATTGGGCCTCATACATTTACTAAAGTTCTTTTGACGATGTAAATAAAACACACAGACAAGAGAGAATCAGTTTTAATGGTTACACAGTTGATCTAGTCAACGTGGATTTCCAAATGGCATTCAACAATGTCCTCAAAATATTTCAAAGGAACTAAGCTACATGGAAGAAGAAAGTTCATCATGTGAGTTACCATTCATTTAAAAGAGAAGAAACAGTAAGACTAGCAATCAGTTTAAGTGGAAAGAATTACCAGGGACCTCACTGGGACTCATACAGGAGTTCATACACTTTAATACACCGATAAGTGATTTGTTAAACAAGGTAAAAAGTGAGGTAACAGGTCTGCCCATATAATACAAAAGCTAACAGCCATGAACTGAAAAACATAAAGGCCCTGTGTAATGAAGAAATAAAATGAAATACGAAAAATCAGCTTGTATCAGTGTAGAGTTGTGTATAGATGACCTTTGAATCATCCTCCATCAGGAACTGTCTTTAGCTGTGATAGGTAATTCTATAAAATATCAGCTCAGCACCGGGCAAAAAGCAACCAAGTCCTCAAAGGCTAAAAACAAATACACAAGCAAACAAAGAAAAACCCCCACAAACACAAACCCAAGAATAAAAATAATAAAAAAAACCCCGCCCAGCAGAACTCATTATTATTACCCCACTGCATAAAATCACTGTGTCAGGACTTTGATTACTTCATATAATTCTGATTCAACGAACTCAAAAAGATACGGTAGAAACAGAAATGATGCAGAAAAGGGTTACAAAAATTTTCAGGGAGAGAGAATGGCGTTCAGTAACTATGAGCGGCTAAAGAGATCAGTAGAAAGGACAACTTTGAAACTAACATGGCAAATCTACAAAAATCATGAATGGCATAAGAAAGTAAACAGGGTATATTTGCTTACTGTTACTTCTAGTACAAGTGGGTAACAAGTAAAACTTTCTAGTTTGAATAGATTCAAAACAAAAAAAAGTCTCAAAACATGCAATTCCAGAGTTAAATTCATTTTGATCAAACACTGTGTTAAAAAGTTTCGATTTCAAAGGCCGTTAGACCATTTCAAGGAAGATGAAAATTTATGAAAGACTACCCACAAAGATACCACCCAATAATCTCAGAATCCCAAGTCACATATTGTTGGAAACTGGAGAATATACCAGGGTAGCATCACCACAGTATCCTGGTTCTGGCAGTTCTCCCTTGACATCTACTACAAGCCAGTCTTGGAAATCCATCCAACTAGATAAGTCTTTGTTCTGACACAGTGTGAATATTTTTACAATATCTAAAATGTTAAACAAGCAAAATTTTAAGTGTTATTAAAGGTTTTGTGTTATCAAACACAGAAAGACCACATTTTACAACTGCTAACTATCCTACATTTATGAAAACAAATTTTAGAACTCATTATTAATAAAAAAGTAACTGCTTGAGCGTTTGGTTTGGAAGGATACATAGAAACTCAGGCAGGAGAAATATCAGACAATCTTTTTGAGGAAGAAAACAATGATAGTTCCGTCAAGCACTTGTCTGTAGTTCTGAGGGTAAGATTAGTCAAGTACTTCTGGCTCTCAAGAGCTGATAAAATTTTCAAGTGTATATTGGGGAAGATAAATAATTAAATTTTTACTTAAATCATTGTACATCTCAAGCAATTAATGGTGTACAGTAATTATTTCCAAGTACATTGTTCTTGGAGCACCTTCACATTGCTTTATACAAGTGATTTTAAAGTACAGACACTTTAAATGTAACTTTCTTTAACAGTAAACCTGTTTTTACTTCCTGAAAAGAAATAAAATTACATCTAAAACAATTCATGGACTTAATATTCCTAGGAACACAGAGTTCTGAAACTACTCTTAAACATTTTACATAATATGCAAAAGATAGCATGTTTTATCTGATTCTTATGAAACTCTGATGATGTCATTGTTCTTTTTATAAATTAGGGGACAGTACAGTTGAATATAAAATAAAGATGCCAAACTATCGGAACAAACAGGAAGAACACTCTGAACTAATATTAAACATTCAGCCTTTATTTCAAGAAGTGGTGTATCTGATTGTACATGAGTTCTAACTACACCTAACTATTGGCTTTGTACTGGGATGTGCCTTTTACATTTTTTCTTGCATTTCATACTGTTCTGTTCTGAAAGACCTCCACATGCAGCTGTATACCACAGATAACTGCATGACAGAAGTTGAGATGCCATGTCAATATTTATCCTTCTTTAATTTCATATAGCTTTTTATGGCTTTCCATACTGTAAACTAAGCTCAGGACTGCCCGGACTGAAAGTATGAGCCTGAAGCTAGAGAAAACTCAGCAGCAGCCCACAAATGCAGTAATTCAAACCTCAGATGAATCATAACATACATGGTCATTAACATCACCTCATACTGAATAACAAAATAAGAGCCCACCAAACTTAAAAGGTATGGGAGAGCAGCAATAAATAAATGATAGTAAGCAGAAAACAAAAAAATACCTAAACAATGATCAGTGTTATTATACAGTGACAATCCTTTATCTAAGAATACTATGTTACATTTCTTTTACCAGAGGAAGCCATGAATTCTAAATTACTAGTTATCCCGAGATTTCTTGCCTCACATTCGATTGGATTTACATGTACAGAGTCACTTGCATTTTCCAGTGCATAACCACATCAAAACATAGTATGTTAACAATTAACTAATTTGCATTTTCTTCCCTGCAATTTTAGGTTAGTTCTTGTCTCCCTGCTAGGGGATCCCGAGAATGGTTGACTACATATTCAGATACCTCTTCCATCTCTTTGAAAGGGCTTGCCCTGTGTGTTCGGGGTGAAAAAGAATGTATACTCCTATTCTCCCCAGCAGCTCTTGGAATTATCTCTACAGCAATCTTTCAAGCTCATTTTCTTTTTAAGTTTCATCACTACACCGAGTTAAGAGAGTTTCAATCTGATCTCTCAGGAAAATCATCCCCCACTCTAAGAACCCAGCTACCACCCATGGAAATCCCAGTCACAGCACTGGTGTAGGTGTTAGGCATGGACTGAAAGGCAAAGCTCAGCAGAAGCAGCGACTCACAGCAGAATAGTGGTAAAAGAAGCTTTAATGCCAGTATCGGCATGGAGCTGGAGATGCCACAGGGAAACGGGTAACTTTCAGGGATTCTTGAATGTTGGCTTATAAAGATACAGCCTTCAGGTCCTACGAAATAAAGCAGTTTGGACTTAACAGTGGAAAATCTCCCATATATGAATGCCAAGTGCCTCTGGTTTCATAGGAGACAGAGGATGAACAGACTACAGACAGCTACGAAATCTTCTCAAGATAATGAGAAAAAAAATATATATTGGTGGTAATTAATATGGAGGCTTATTGTATTTAAATGTAGGAGTTTTCTGTCACTCCTTATAAACTGATTTGTTATTTTAAACTGGTTTCAGCTACTAAAAAAAAAATTAAATCAATACCAGGAAAATTTTTTGTAGAATAAAAATAATGTTAAAAGCAAATGTTAGAAAGCAAAGTAAGCTATTTTTTCAGGTTTAATTTAATCCTCTAGATCTATTATTAATAGTCAGTACAAAATATGCAGTATTATTTAATGAAGCAAAAATGTTCTGGTAAGGACCTGCTATTGCAACACAACCTTTAATGCACAAGTTAAATGGAAAACAATAATGCGAGAAAGGAAGTCAAATTAAAACTTATTTACTACTAAATGCATACAAAAAAAAGCAGTTAACGTCACAAAGTTAATTTTGACTCCTTTAAAGAGAAGACAGTATTTACATAAAAGTAAGGGTCTACTTCAATGCCTTAATGAGGAAATAAAATTGTGCATACTACACATATAAGCCACAACTGATTGTAAGCATATAAAAATGTTTTGTTGTTGTAAATACTGCATTGCATTGTATTGAAGCCATGGTTTTTAACCACACCTTCCCTGTTAATTTGACAACAAACCATTAACAGGGAAGGTGTGGTTAAAAACCATGGCTTTAATGCAATACAATGTTTACAAAATGACTACAGGATACAGTAAGAACATTAACTTAATTAAAATTATAATGAAAAAAAGCGACTTAAGTGTAGCTCCAGCATCATCAGGAGAAATAATGTGCATTGATGTAGAAGTTATTTTGCTATAGCAAAAATGATCAACGAATGAAAAAATAAATATATATTATCTTTCCTTACCTTGCCGCCATTATCCCTTCTGGTTGTTTTAAAGCTTTAAAAGGTCCTTACAAATATAGAACTTGAACAGCCCAACACCATGATTTCAAATGAAAGGACATCTTCCAAGACTTAAATGAGGTCCTTCTTAACTTACTATTCCCAACACACTTTCAATAACAAACTCAGTGAGGGAGTGGAGATTCTTCTCCTTGTGTAAATTTGCTTGCTATTCAGAATTATGTCCCCGGAATAGCATCATGCTTTTTCTTAGCAATGTACAGTTTCAAGTTATTTTAGATTCAGTTCAAAGCAAGCTAAGCAAGTCTACATTTGGCTCAGCCACCTACTGACCTAGATTCACTCAAAAAAGTGTACATTATGTAAGCTCAAAACAAAAAAAAATTACTCATGAAGCAAAACTCGTACATCACTATAGCTAACATACGCAGTATTATATTTAATGGCATGTACATTATCTACAACTCTTTTTTCATAGTATGAAACATGAAATTAATTCCACTGTTAAGGGCTATCACAATGACCTATCACTAAATGTGAAACACTCAAAAAGCAGGTTACACTGTACATGCAACTTAGATTAAGCCTTTGCATCATTGCTAGTTTCTCCTAAAAGTAAAATAAACGTCACTTATTTAAGTTAGCATTTTTAAATTTTCACTAACAAAAATTATCTTTGTAGGAAAGCATGCTACTCTAAGTAACATTAACCTGCTCTGCTCCAATAAAAACAAAATTTAAAAAAACAAAACCTTTCTGATTCCAGTTCCTGTGTAACAACGATGTGATGGCACAGCCTCTGAAAAAGGATTAGATCCTAAAGAAATTATCCTTTTAGGATATTAAAACAAAACTAAGTATCAAAGGACAAAAACACTCTGTAGTGTTTGACACAAATAAGTAAATGTTGTAAATATTATTCATGGTGTATGCAGTGCATTCTTTATGAAGCCTTATATATTATTTGATTAATGAAACACCGTCTTTATAATCTGAACTAGGTCCTATGAGTAAGATTTCTTCAGTGAAATCCTATGTCGCAGTATTTCAGATAACCATGTCACTGAAACCTCTTTAAGTTCCACAAAAAAAAAAAAAAAAAGATTTCCCAACCCCATTATCAGAAGGCTGTTTAAAAATCTCACTCTTCCAATGCTTAAAAGACTTTTTTAATTTCCAACTAAATTTATATTTTGATAATTTATACAGGTGTTTTCTTGCACTAGTATTAGCTCAGTTTAGGGAGAGCTCCATTATTGCCCTATTCTGTACACAGAGATGTATTTACAGAAAGCAGCCGTATCCCTTCTCAGGCTCATACATTAGTTTGACTCTTACATGCTAGTTTACAAGCACCTCACTGCAAGAAGCTTACAAATTCTCCACATCCTGCACCAGCTCCCATTCCGATAAAGTCTTTTTAGAACATCAGGAATCAGAATTGTACACACAACATGTAAGATGTTGCTAGTGTCTTGTATGAAATACTTGCTTTTCTTTCTTGGACCTGCTTTCTGTGATATATCCTAGGTCTGGATTTGTCTTTTTCATGGCCACATTACTCTGGCAGTCAGCAACCACTTTGCAGGGACATAATACCTCCAAATCTTTTTCCACCTGTATCTCTTCAAACTGATAAGCTCCCATCTTATATATAGAACTTCTTACTTTTAATCCTTATAACTCTGGGTTATTACACTTTCTCCCATTTTACCACTCCAGTATCCCAAGTAAAAAATTCTTACATTTTTCTGACCCCCATCCTAACAACCCTCTACTTTATGACCTAAATTTCACTATAATCTTTTTGTGATTATCACTACTGAAAATAGTGACAATGGGCAAGAACAACTCCAGGTTCCAGTATAAGTTGGGTACTGAGCTGTTGGAGAGTAGTGTAGGGGAGAGGGACCTGGGGGTCCTGGTGGACAGCAGGATGACCATGAGCCAGCACTGTGCCCTCGTGGCCAAGAAGGCCAATGGCATCCTGGGGTGTATCAGAAGGGGGGTGGTCAGTAGGTCAAGAGAGGTTCTCCTCCCCCTCTACTCTGCCCTGGTGAGACCGCATCTGGAATATTGTGTCCAGTTCTGGGCCCCTCAGTTCAAGAAGGACAGGGAACTGCTGGAGAGAGTCCAGCGCAGAGCCACAAAGATGATTAAGGGAATGGAGCATCTCCCTTATGAGGAAAGGCTGAGGGAGCTGGGTCTCTTTAGCTTGGAAAAGAGGAGACTGAGGGGTGACCTAATTAATGTTTATAAATATGTGAAGGGTGAGTGTCAGGAGGATGGAGCCAGGCTCTTCTCTGTGACATCCAGTGATAGGACAAGGGGCAATGGGTTCAAGCTGGAACATAGGAGGTTCCACTTGAATATGAGAAAAAACTTCTTTCCAGTGAGGGTGACAGAGCACTGGAACAGGCTGCCCAGAGAGGTTGTGGAGTCTCCTTCTCTGGAGACATTCAAAGCCCACCTGGATGCGTTCCTGTGTGATCTGATCTAGGTGTTCCTGCTCCGCCAGGGGGATTGGACTAGATGATCTTTCGAGGTCCCTTCCACCTAACATTCTGTGATTCTGTAATACCCAAGATGAATAACATGTGTAATCCACTGCACTAATAGCGTCTCTCCTCCTGTCTAATACACTTCCTTGCAGCACAAGTCACTGTCACTTCATCCCTTCAGCTACTTCCTTTTCCAATCAATGATTCTATTTTTCATCCACATTTTCTCTAACTCAATATATAATTCTCTATGTGCCAAGAAAATTACGAAGGGAAGTCCAGATACACAGTTTCTCCCCAACTATGTTTCTTTAGGAAATTTACTTCCCCTCACTGAAACAGTTAATAAGTAAACCTAGAATAATCCAGATCAAACAATCTTTGGCAAACCTGTGTTGCATTTATCTCATTTTCCATTTCTATCTAGCTACTTTGTTACTTGTAATTTCAAAATTTATCCCCATATTTTGCATACTACTGTGATCAAGCCAGGGCTGGTAATTACTTCTAATTCTAACATTCATCTATACTAATCCCAAGAGACTTTATCCAATTTAGTTCCAAAGTTTTTAGAATATTAACTGAAAACAATTTAGAAAGCATTTCACTCATCCACAACTTTTTAATTACCTTTATTAATATACAAATTAGATATATTCAACTAGAGAAAATAAACCCATTCACAGAACATGTATTAAAGTTTGTATTCAAAAAGTATCCAAAACAAAGTTCACTTAGTTTTCTATTCAAGTTCACTGTTCCAGTTACATGATTTTATTTTTCTGTCCATAAAAACTATCAATTCCCTGCTTTTTTTTTTTTTTGGAACAAGGACATAAATCCTGTAGTATTCCATATGTATAGGAATTACTGTGTAAATTTACTTCTTTTTTCTTCGCAACTTCTATTCACATGTCCTGTGGTACATAAGTAAACATAATCCTGAGACTTGCTTACTATTTACTCCTGCATCCATACCTCCATCCTAACTACTACTTCTGTAAAAGTCTGACTTTATCTCTGCATGGATTGCTCTGAGCAATTTCAGTGATTTTCCCTTCATATACTCCCTTGTAATTTTACATAAATGAATATGATCTGCTCATCTGATACAACCAGCAGATCATTCTCAAATTAAGCATTTTCTTAATGGAATACACCACCCTTTTCAATTTCATTGCAAGTGGTGAATTATTCAATACTGAGGCCTTCAAAGACTATAATTTTGGACCTTCACCACAGAAAATTATTGGCAGGAAGAGATGGTACTGAGGGACTTCCTTAACTATGTGAAAGCTACAAGGCCACTTTCATTAGGTTAGAAAACAAAATCATAACCAACAAGAAAAAACTTAGGAGAAAGCCTATTCTGTGAAATAAGAAAACAAAAATAGGTTAGAAACAAAATCATAACTAACAAGAACAAACATAGGAGAAAGCCTATTCTGTGAAATAACAGAACTCCTCAGGAATTTAATTTAATCAGCACTTTTTACAGCTTTTGGTGTGAAACAAGATCATTTCTAAAAGGCAAAACATGGACATGTACAATGTATTATCTTTCACATAAATAGCAGTAAATTTTTAAATATCATAACTTGAAAACACATCTGAAGAACAGCTTACCCTCCCCATGGCAGCAGGAAATACACACAACTGCATCATGGGCTTGGAGGTTAACAAGTAATTCTGCTAGTCCAGCAGCAAGTGAAATTAGTAACTGTTTAAAAGAAAAAAAGTATATCACTTTAGTTTCACATTCAAACGAAAGTTTCACATTCTGTAAGTACATCTTCCTTTTCATTTGCCCTCATGTCATAACATTTAGAAACAACCTAATTCTTCATCTTAAAATACCACATTTTCTACATTTAATTAATTATGGATTTTCTACAAATATCAATTACTTAGAATATTTTTAACTAACAGCTTTCATTATACCTACATTAGACACAACGTGATCTAGCAATCAAAGTACTAAATCAAAGAATATTTTAAGGTCTGTACTGATTTAGTGAGTAACTTGCACAAGCCAGTCTCACCAGGCTTCAGTTGCCCTTGTTAATATTTGCTAACACCAAAATTATTGCAGTTGAATTCATTAATATTTAGAGATACAATCAAATTTGCAGCTGAAAGATTTCATAAATTTTGAATGCAATATATAAATCTGCATAATCAATTAAAGTCATTCAGCCATTTAGCAGTTTTGTCAAACAATCGTCTCCCCATTTCTAAGCATTATTTCCTATTCAAAATACCATTCAAAACTTTGAAATGGTAAAAAAGAATATCAGGGCCGGAACAGGTTTTTTACCCTATTTTTTTCAAAATTAATACAAGAGTATTCATGCATATTCTTTCATGTACAGTTTGACTTATAAAAAGTATAAATAAGGAAATCTTGCAAAAAACGTTACTTAATTCTTTTCAAAATATTCAAAGTTACAAGAATAATCACTTAATGTAACTGGAGAAATCACGAATCTGGAGATACAGATAAAACAAAATACAAATAAATTGAACAGCCCTTGAAAATAATTCCATAGCAGAAGAATATAACTCCCAAAATTTCAAGAAAATTTCTACTATCTTGCAAAAAACATAAGTTCTCTTCATAACTTAACCCAAAACCATAATTCAGCTCTCATAACAAAATTCTCCTTTGTTCATTTTAGTATTTATTAGAGACAATATACATATTGTTCCAAGCCCTGCCTTTTGTGAATTCTAGTAATACATACATATATGTACATAGCTTCATACTTTTCAGCAGTGCCCTCCATTCTTTCTGACAGACAGTACCAGGGAGGCAGGAAGCATTCTGCTTGCTTGTTCACTTTCATTTTAATGCTTCTTTCAGATGACTGGGTCAGGTAGGGCGTCCCAAAGAAAGAGAGACAATCTGCATTCTTTGGAAAGATCCTGACCATGCTCGGGTCCTAGAAGTTCAGGAAACTGTACAGTGTGGCAGTCAAGAACATTCCAGTACAGGAGATTGCAGCCCTAGCAAAGAAATTGCAGTGAGGAGCTGTGGGCAGACTACCTGAACCTTACACACGATAGGAGAAACTTCCATCAGATCAGAGGGCACTATGCAGCTCACAGCATCAAGTCACTGAATTAACTCTAACCAAGTAGAAGCAACAGTATACTCATGATGACAATGTGGGCAGGGAAAAAGTTGTTTAAAAAAAATTCTATTTTCTTCTATTTTTCCTGTTCACTGAGTTTGCAATACTTAAAATGTTAATTATCCTAACTGTTATTCTAACGTAACTTGGCACTTTTTTAATTAAAGAACATTTGGTCTCCTTTGAGGAGCTAATTATAAGGAGAAAGCCTAGGCAGAACCACATCAAAATTATGGCCAACTCAGGGTCCCATGCCCCTGTAGTTATTAGATTTTTTTTCCATTAAAAAAAAACAAAACCAACCTACATAGTTTCTGGTCAGAGGTCAGAAAAAAAACAAACACCAAATAATTTAAGTAATTTTAATATCACAGGCCGAACATTCTCAAAGTTCTGCTATGTAACACCTAATGGTTCAGTTATCACAAAGGCAGTGGTTCAGAGAGATCCACACCCACTGCACTTGGGCATTTTAAGCTGAAGGTATACATAGAACACTGACCTTGAACAGTTCAACAGGAGTTAAGAACTAATCAGAAGTAAGA
This sequence comes from Syrrhaptes paradoxus, assembly GCA_013400615.1. Lineage (NCBI taxonomy): Eukaryota > Metazoa > Chordata > Aves > Pterocliformes > Pteroclidae > Syrrhaptes > Syrrhaptes paradoxus. The sequence goes on from VZTO01005197.1 coordinate 11,647, forward strand.
ACTTTTTAAAAATAGGTAAAAGACTTACATCAACAACAAAAACAAATACAGTTTGCAAATACTAAGCACTCCTTTGTTTTAGACACAGTAATAAATACAAGTGCTTCCAATTTTTGTAACATATTACATTTGAAAGCTGGAAAAAAAAAGAGACAGTCATTTCTAAATTTTTTGACAATTGATGCAATTTTAAACAAAAGAGTGAATTGTACCTTGACAGGAAAAGAGCAGCGTACTTGCCAAATACATCCAAGATTCTCTGTCAAACACTTAGGTAAGAAGTAACCGCTGATTTTTCTTTTTGAAAGATAAGAGTCAATTGCAGAAACAATACACTCCTCCATGGAAGTAATTTATATGGACTGATTTTAATTATCAATGGATAAAGCAGTCTTCAGTTTTACAGACCCTTTTAACTATTAACATAATACATTAACCAGAAACACAGCAAAGAAGTTACCTTTGTCTTATCTGAACTAACCAAATGTTTTTGTAAGATTAAAATTATCTTAGCAAATGAAAAGGACAATTATATAAGAAAGAAGGTTTATTTAGTCTTGCCTACTTACTGTGTTAACTCCCTACAAACCTAACCTAATACAGCCATAGTCAATAATTAATAATAAAAATTCAAACATCAATTCTACCATCAAAAGCATGATGTTCCTCCAGAGTAGTAAGTTAATAATCTATTGACAGCCTTGCAGAAACCTAATTCCAAAAGAAAATAGGAAGAGTGAGAACTGTGGAAGCACTACAGTAAGAGAACAGACCATGGAAGTTAGCAGGACACAACTTATGTCAAAAAAATAAAGGATTTCTGACATTGAACTGCTTCTTACACTTGCAAACAAAGGCATAATAAAATCTGGGGGCTAGGTGTTTAACCTAGATAAATTCAGCTTACGAGGAAGGGGAAAAGAGTTCATAAACCTGTAAGTGTATAACAGCTAAAGGAATCAGCCATTGAAACAGGTAATTTAATGAGGTAATGGATTCTTGGTCTCTCATTCCCTTTAAATTGAAGCACCAAAAATGCTTAAAAAAACCCCACAGTAGTTCAATCAAGATGTTGAAAAGAATTGTTTCTTCATTAGTCGGGTGAGAGTTGATGAACAGAAATAGCCCATCACTTTCTTAGCAGAACTTAGAACTTCTTCTTAACAAAGCACAGAACTTAACACCCCTAATTCTGTGAATTACTTCTGGAGATCAGTAAATCTCTAGAATAAAGACCAATCTTGTTAGCCCATCAAGCTGCATACCAAAATGTTAACGCCGTCAATAGCCACATAGTACGGCACGCATCCTGAAAAGACAAAGTTTCCCTGAAAGAGACTTGGAAATCCTGCTGAACATCACTGCTGCTGGCTGGCTTTTTCCAGCAGCTGGGGACCTCTATTAACCAACAGCTCCTGACCCCACTCAGCATGACCCCACTGCTTATCACACCATGTGATTCTAAAATGTGAGTTGTATTTAAACTACATGCAAGCTACAGATCTGCCATTGCTTCTCTAGAAGAACGGAACCCAAGGCACTCTAGCTTGACCCAGTTAAAATGTATTCAAGACATGCTTACTGATCTTGCTAATCTTTCAGATAACCTTTTAGCTACAATGGCCAAACTTCTGATTTTTTTTTTTTTCCTCCAAAAGCCACAAAAAGACTGATTTAGTGATTTAGTGTTAAGTCTCTTGTAACTTCTTATTAGGAGGTTAAAGAAGAAGACAGGTAAACACAACAGTAAGGTAACATCTTTCATACTCCATGTGGTTCCACAGCCAAGAAATTCACAAAGTAATGACATGTTCTTTCTCCCCCCACCCCCAAGATATTACTTTGTTCCATAGTTTTGCATTAGAATCCACATTTATCAGAATCAGACATACAAATGTTTTGCTTTCTGTTTCAGTGCTTTTCTGGGATCAAAGTACAGCTGTCTCTTCTGCTTGGGGGAAGTGCATCTCCTTACTGGTAGCATAATCTAGACAGCTTGGGGAAGAAACAGAGCAAGACAAAAAAGACGGACAACCTTTAGCTAATATTTGATCTTTCCACTGTTGGTGCTGAAGCTCTCCACTAAATCTTCCCTTCCACCAGCTTCCCCATGTCATTCCTTAATGACTGCAAACATCAGAAGCAAGATCAGAGGTAGGATCTTTCTTCTTTTGGCTGGCATCAAAGCAATATACAAAATCTAATAATCAAGAAACTTAACATGAGCCTGTTCACAACTCAGCTGGATGTTTATAAATCAAGATGAAAAACAGGCAGATGAGAGAGCTGCTGAGTTTGTAATAATCATGCAAAAAATGCATGAAACTCAGCAGCCGTAAGAAAACTGGAGTGCTATTTGTAACCAGGAAGTTTTGCAAACTCGAAGTATACTCAAGGCTATACGATATTCAGAAGCTAGAAGAAAAAAGTCACAGAACTGAGCTAAAAGCCTTCCTTGTTACACATGGGAGGCTTGGAGACTGTGTGATTTGACAACACAGTAACAGAAATGCCAGAATACAATTTTGAGTGGGCCGCATCAGGGAAAGAATGTCTGAAGTGATCATTATCTAAATAATCAGACTTGCCTTGTATCACCATTTTCCCATTTAAATTGAACTGTGTTTTCTGCAGCACTTTTATTAGAACAAGAAAAATGTTACTCAAAATTGCAAATATTAATATTGCCATATGATAAAGAAGTATTTGCCCTAAGTTTAATTCCATTGTGCTACAATATGTATATCTTAACCTGTAAAAATTTCCCTTGGCATGCCAGTTTTCTGTTAAACACTATTATATTTCCATAGATAAAAAACTTTTACTTTGGGACACTTAACTTTACACACTACAAAGCACAATAAAGACATCTGATCTATAACTAATCAGCTAATTCAAGTATGGGAAGCAATTTATTTGCATTAACATATATGTTCACACCATCTAATTTACACGAGTTTACAGCTTTCATAGAGCTCCAAAAACTTGATTGAGCACCAATATCTGATTGCTTCCTGCATCTCATCTTCACCATGACCGTGGCTGAAATGCACTGCTGATCTAAGACCTGGTTTATTTATTTAAAAGTGAAGAAACTGAAAAACTCGAAGTATTTTGTACAATAGCAAGGTTATGAATAAAACAGGACTCCGAAAGCTGCAAGTTAAAACCTCACATAAAGCTGCCAACAGCTTTTCCTCTCAAAATTGGTGTGATATATTACTAAGGGAAAATGACAGATGAGTTTAAAACTACTGAGTTTAAAACACCTTTGAAGGTATTAGTTTTTTGTTTAACTCCTTTTATGTCAAGCATTAAGATTACTCTGTTAATCAGAACTCCCAACTTTATTACAACATAAATCTTACTAATTCATAAATTTGCTGTGAAACCATAGTGAGCATTAGTAACTATCAGCCTTAACTAGCGAGCTATTTTCTTTAATATGCAAAACATTTGGGGGTGGGTGTGTGTGTCCAAGTGTGTATATAGCTTTACCAATAGAAACAAAAGAAAGTTGTTTGAATCTTCTTTTAACAAAGATTTTATTTTAGAAACAAAACATTCTAAAAATAAGACCAATTAATTTGTCATATAAGGACTGTAATTATTAAAACAACACAAATACTGTAAAAAAAGGACTTAAAAGCTAAATTTGCATCTCTTCTCACATGTAATTCTAGTGAAATCCCATTCAAGTATTTCAGTCCGGTAATAAAGAACAAAATGCAGGGTTTGAAATATCCTTTTTAAAAAAGGTCAAGCATTAGGAAAAACCTACAACCATGTGTTTTTCTTACTGTTTCCTAGGCAAGCTTACAAAACTATCCACAAAGAAAGCCACTAAATTCATAAAATCAAGGCATATAGACTCATCATTTGGGACAAAAGCAGTGTTTTCCTTTATGGTGAACACTGTGTAATACGGATCTGACTATACCACAGCCAGCTGCTCCTGTGTTTAGCTGTCCTCTGGTAGCCTCGCACAATTCCTTGAACTTGCAAGTTACACTTTTTCCATCTTCTTGTTCCTATTTTCAGTGTAGGCTTTTTTTAGCCCTTCCCTTCAACTTCCTTTATTCCCACATAGTTCAGTCTAATTTTAGCAACTGTACGAAGACAAATTACAAGTCATCCATGATTCCCCACGCTGGTATTTGCAAGAGCTCTCCATGGTTCTGAGCAGCCTCCTGCGGGACTCACCCACCCTGGGAACTCTTTTGCTGAAGTGTCTGCCCAAGGCCCAGCCACAGATAACAAATTCAACTGCCACTACAGCAGGTAATTGTTTCAGCAAAGTGAATCTCGGGACACAACAATCTGGAAAGGCAAAGGGGAGTCTGGATGGCATCAGAGTCCAACTCCACAGGAAGGGAGGACGAAAAAGGATCTATGTGTCTACCTACTCCTGAAATTATTCACAAGATCAAAAAGCAACAATGAATCAAAGCAATAAAGCCAGTCTAATACACCGCTGTGAAAATTACAAACTTACAATTAAAACAAATGGCAGCAGAAGATAGGAGGACATTAGGGCAGGGGCTTTCCCCTAATGTCCCTAACATATACATGATTATCTACTCTGAGGTATTCAGAAGTGAAGTTCTGTTTTTTTTTAATTTGGCTTTGCTAAAATCCAAATATTTTAGACAAAGGAGTGCACTAAACAGACTTTTAAAGACCTTAAGCAAATCATTTCTGGGATTACAGGGCAAGACACAATGAGAAAAAATAAAATTTTGAGACAGAAATCACAGAATCACAG
>VZTO01005198.1:0-80507 GCA_013400615.1 Syrrhaptes paradoxus
TCCCTAGAAATACTCTGCTGTATGTTCATACCTCCTTGGGAAATAACAGGGTACAGTATCCGCGCAATGTTTTAAGTAAAGGATAAAAAACCATTTTATTCATGACAGTATTTGATTTCCTCATCTAAGTGTTTAAATCTACACTGGCTCAAACACCACCTACAATTATGCCAACACTTTGTCAAAAATAACTTTATATATATAAAAAACCCACACACCACATATCTATCCTAACTCACGGAGTCAGGAGAAACTCAGCATGCCTGTATCCCCCAACACCATCTAGAGGGTGTCAGCAGACAGCGCAGAGTTGTGAACAGGACAGGATGGAGACAATGCCATTTGAACAGGGGAGAAAACCTTCACTCAATCCTCTCAGAACTTCTGCAGGATATAAAACCTTCTCTGGTTTACTTTCTTTCTAATCCAGTCCATCCCTCTGCATATTTATTACATATTTTCGATGCCCTATTTAACTCCTTGTTTTTCATATTCTTTTCCCCTAGAGCATTTTGCCAATATTTTAAAAAATATTTATTAAGTTTTACACTGTTCTCTTGTGTCATTATTTCTTTTCAACCTTTTAGTCTGTCCTAGATATGCTCCGAATTCTATCTTCTTTCCCCTCAATGCATCAAACTCATACATAGCCATAGGCATATATGAGCACACTCTCCTCTGTAATAACATCCTTCTGCTCTTTATAGACATTGTACCTTCTCTGGCCCCAGCCTTTCATTATTTATTTACAAAAAATATTGCCCGTTCCTCTAATCTTCCTCTAGTCTCTAGTTCCCCACCATCACTACACTGTATAAACCCAACAAAGTATTTACACTTTTCAATGTCTTAACAATACTTTAAACTAAATGTCTCCTTAACTGCTTCAACAGATCCGAGCCGAACACTCAGTGTCCTGAAGAACCAAAGTTTTCCTTCTATCAACTAAATAGAAGATTTTATTTTTTTTCACTTGAGACACCTGCTCTGAATCACTCCCTGGAGAAGCTTCTCTCTCACACACAATACATTGAACTAACTTTAAGAAAAAAATACAGAAAATTAAATACCAGAACAAAACCACAAGACTGTTCTTGCCCTGTCATCCCACACTACCCAAAGATTTAATCCTTCTGGTTTTTTGGCCTCAGATTAACCCGTAATGCATACTGCATGCACTATCAACCAGTATTGCAGTAGACTTCATGCAGGTCCTGGTTAATTATTGTTCTTCCCTTTGTTAAGGAGTCTATCAAAAACCCACAAGTAACTAGTAATTTCATTCCCAAAGCATTAAGAAAATAGAATCCTTTTCCTGCTTAAATATTACCTATACCTAATGAGCAAGTTATCACTTCTTTACCTCTCACAAGGCAGGAACAATAGCTGTAATGCTTTAATCCTTCAAGTTAATTGAAAACCTTACAAGCCTTTATCTACACACCATAAACTTTAATAGAAGTGTCTTCCATCTTAATTCACAGGTTTAAGTAGCTATGCACATGACCTCTAAACTCATACTGACTACTTCAAAGAGTCTGTAAAGTTTTAGAAGGAACAAACAGTGATAACACACTGGCATAAAACAGAATAATTGTAGAGACTAAAAAAAGCCAGCTGTATTTTTGCTGTTGATTTGTTTGTTTATGCTTGAAGAGGAAGGAGTACTTCTTTGTGATATTTAGAGGGGAAATTACCTGGGAACATCTGTGATATAATTTTCATTAACTGAAGTATTTACACTGAGACTGAATATCTCTCTGAAAGATATGCCCTACACTAGCCAGAAGGTATTGGAAAGAATAGATTAAACCCCTTTGACCATCCCACTCACACTGTCCATCTATATAATGTCATGCTCCTTTCTACTTTCACATCAGTAATAGCTGAACCTCTGTATTTTATATTAAAAACAAGATCAAGGAGGAGAAAAACATCTATTTTAAGGACCTATAGAACTGTGTTTCCCTCCTCTCTGAATGACCTTCCTTGGTGTGAATTTCCAGTCAGGGTGAAACTCTAAAATATTTAGTCATCATCCACTTATTTATTATTATTTTCTCCTCTCCTTTTCAAAAAGACACAGGTTTTATTCAAAGATCTCCCACATCAGTATGCCATCCCCACTCCACCACATTGCAATTCTTCTGTAGATTATAATAGCAGTATCTCAGTCCTTTATGAGAGCAAAAGACAGAACAATGACCTATGGGTCAGATGTTTCATGTAGCTGTACTCATGTAACTGACAGCAGGATTGAGCCCAGTTGCTTAAAAAGCACCAAGTAGAAAATCAGCAGTAAAGGAGAACACTTTAAATATAACTAAAGATGTGCAACAGTGAGGGAAACTTGAACTCACAGATACTCTCTTTCAAATTTGCTTCAATTTGAAGGGCTCATTTGCGACAAAGGAGGCAAACAAGCAAGTTTAACCACAAAAATTGCCAAAAATGCTCACTTACAAAGCATTTTGCTTAATATCTACACTTTGACCATATTGTTTTATTACTCTCTTAAAACATTTTTATTTCTATATCATTAAACAAACAAATGTAGGAGTGCCTCAGTGTTATTAGACACATGTGCCAGCCTTAATTCAAGGAAATAATTTATTATATATGGCTTGCATTAGACACCGAGCTATTAGCACTGTGATATAAAATGGAAGGAACACACCTGTTATCAGTCATTGCTTCGGGATCTACACTTTTTGATCTTCTCCCAAAAGACTATTTTATATCCACTAGGCAGGTTTTTCTATAAGTTGAAGTTGGAATAGAAAATTAATTGTGAAAAATGAAGTAGGATGAGAAACACATGGTCCTCTGCTGTCACAGTCATTTAGAGTTTTATTGCATTAAAATCTAATTGTTCTTTACCAATCCATTCTGTGACTCCCGTGCTGCCTCATTTCAGAGGTTAGTGGAAAGCAACAGAAAGTGACTCTAACCTTTCCATAGTAGCAGTATACCTTGAACTTGAGATAAGGGACTTAAACTACTGAAATAAAAACAATATGGACTCCTGTGATGAAAACATAAATAGGTTCTCCCTCAAGCAGCTCTGACACAGATGGAATACATAGCACTGCTCCCTGGCCCAGATAATCAATGTAAAAACCCAAATACCTTGGTTGACTTCTTTTTGTACAGAAATCCCTCCTGAAAACATGAAGATTTTTTTTTTCTACTGACATTTAGTGGAGGGGGGGAATAATTGAGATCAAACTAAATTCAATTATGTTGACATGGTTCTCCATCACAAATAACAAACTACTGCTATCATCACTTCAGTCCGTTTACTGTAGTTTAAAGGTCAATATTACAGAAATGCAAAGTCATCAAACAGAATAATTGCACAGAGAAAAAAAAGCAGTTAATAAGAGTTCACAGAATGTTAGGGATTGGAAGGGACCTCNGGATAAAATATGTCATTCACCAGAGGCAAACTGGCGTGCAAAAAGTTGCAAGAACACAGTAAGAACTCTAAAAATGTAAATCTATGAAAATATCTATAAATTTCACTCTCAGTTACCCAGTAGCTTTATCACTATGGATTACATCAGTTCTCAGCGGTCTCAAGCCATTGCTGATTGAACTGATCACAATAGTCTATTATTAGCATAAATCCCAGAATAGATATTACACTACCACTCATAAAAATAAACTATAAAACCTCACACCGACAGAACAAACAAACAAAAAAAACTGTAGAACTTCACTCCTTACCTCCTCAAATCTATCATCTGTCATTTATCTCTATCCTTTCTGTACCACTGACAATGGCTATTTACTAACACAGCAGAGCAAGAACAGACAAAGATAGGGAATGAGAAAATTATGCAGTAACCATAATGAGGATAACGGGGTGCTCAGACATTTCCTTAAGTAGATGACAGATAGCAAGAGAAACTCTTTCAACAGCTACATATAAACAAATACAGTATAGGGTAGAGGGGTGGGGGAACGGCAGGGGTAAACCAAGAAATGAGAAAAAATCTGGTAATATTCACTGTCCCAACAGAAGCAGATGGGAGCATGAGCTGCAAAAGGATGCGCTGACAGTACAGTGTGTCTGAAGGAGAAAGGAGTGAAAGACATCCCAGCTGTCTGCAAGGAAAAAACATTTCTATTGTTTTCTAATAAACATATTCAAGAAAGTGAAATTGGAACTGAAACTCAAACTACAAACTGTTTATGGTACTGCCACTAGGCAGTAAGATCAGCTATATCAGTGCTCCCAAACCTTAAGAGCAACATGGCACAATAATCTTAACTAGCTAGTTCAATATGAGCAAATCTCTCCGTTTTTCCTGTACATGTGGCCACACATAATACATACATAAACATTTCAAGTTAAGCTGTATGTTCATCTATATTGACTTTTTTTCTAGTGTTGCCTCTGTTTTAATAACATATTAGAGAATAAATTTTGCAACCACAAATGGAAACCTGGGAACAAGGTCCGATAGCTTAGTCATGGCTCTCCAAAGGGACAGGGGAGCTGAGCTCTCTCAGAAGCTGTTTAGGAGCACCGGTGAAGAGTTCATCTCTGTGGTTCCCACCACAGACGTTTTACACCTAACAAACAACAGCTCCTTACTCCGCAAGAAGGTCCACTGATTTTGGTAGGATTAGCCAAGCATTAAGGTTAGACTCAACAGAAAGGTCAGTGGAAGAGCACGGCTTTATGTCAAATATAGTTTCAACAAAAGACAACAGGGGAGTCATGGTCTACATGTACCACGTTGCCCTCCAGGGTCTCTCCAGGGGACTTGCCACTCCTCATCTCCTCCCCACATGCAAAAGCCGCTTTGCCCTCCAAGGTGAGAGGAGGAGGATGAGTTTGCAAGGAGGAAAGAAGGACAAGTAGGAAAATACAGGGAAAAAGAACCATGAAACAATGGCCCAGCCCTTCATCCAGAGAAGTTGTTTGGTCTGGTATCAAGGACATGCCTTTTGTCAATCCCATTCTTAAATCCAACCAAGTGAGATATTTTAAACTGATACACAGGAAAACTGCATATATTCAAAAGACCTGCTAAAGAAATGGAGCCCATTTATCATAATGAAAATATCCAAATGAGGAGACTTTAACACAGACAGTGAGCAAGCAGGGAGAAGCAGCACTGGCCCACTCGAGCGGTGTGTGCTCATGGCAGGTGTGGGTCAGTCCTACACAGTTAGCTCAGTCTAGACAGTCTCACACGCTCAGCATAAAAGGTTTTCCATTTTAGAAGCATGTTCTCTATCTCATCTCTTCAGAGAAGAAATAAGTTCTTGATTAAACTCTTTAAAATGTATTTTTATATAAATAAAGCTTGTGTTTCAATCACTTGTGTGACACATTCCTGTTCTGCCCTCTTGTGATGAGAACAAATGCAACAGAGGATGGATTCTCACTTGCTCTTCAGCCTTTTACTATTTCAACAGAAAAAGAGAACGACTATATTAATAACGAAGAGTGGTAGAACAGGCCACTAAGGACAAGCATAATTCATTGTTGCGTGGATTACTTCATAAGGACAGGCTGGGGAAAATAAAACTCAGAAGCTGGCTACAGAGAACATGACAAAAGGGAGACATACTGGAGTCCAATACTCAGCAAACATTCAAAGACTTTGTATCAGCCCCTACTGGAGATCCCTCAGTGACTTCAGAATAGAGAACAACCGAAAAACAAAAGCAAAATAATCCAGCAGATGGCTCTAAACGAGGAGGACAGAGACAGGTGACTGACTAGTCTGAGAGGAATAAAAGTAACATGGGAGCAGTGCCACATTGTTATCATTTTTATTGAGCCACCTGGAGAGGTAGGAGGCTTATCAATGAATGCCAGAAATGAGTAGTGCCCATCTGCTCACCCTAATAAATATCCCTTACTAGAAAAAATATAAAAGAATACAATTCCCTTAGTACTACTCACATGCTTTCAGCAGACCCACTTGTTTAAAATATTTATTTGGGTCTTACATGGCTTAACAACTACTTGCCCTGAATACAATAATGCTTTAAGATGACCCTTGTAAGTACATGGCAAGTCAGGAGCTGTAAGAATACACAACAACACAAAGCTCCCACAACTCCTTTTTAAATAAGAAGAAGCTCTGTAATTATCATTGCATTCAAAATGTCTCTAGAAAGATATCTCTGGCCAACTGAATGGACTGATGACAAAACCCTAAATGGGAGGAGCAGTTCAAAATTCAAAAAGTTAGTACTCGGCTGGAGATAACAGCAGTGGAAAGTATCTCCATTCAAAAAGAAGTACAGGAACCACAGTACACGCTCAGTTTACCTTCTCTGCTGGCCTCCCTGAATGGCAACAAGTACTGTCCTTCTGCTAATTCTAAACGGGGATTGAGAAATGAGGTCAGAGCTGGCAGAAGGTAGAACAAGAAACATTCAGATCTCTCAAAGTACTTCTACAAAAAGAAATGGGATCAAAGAGAAAACTAATTGTTCAAGCATGTACTGGGATATTGCCACTGCTCCAACAACCTGTAATAGAAGCAATGTGAAAGGGATAGGGAAGATTTACACTAGACATTAGGAAGAAATTCTTTACTGTGAGGATGGTGAGGCACTGGCACAGGTTGCCCAGAGAAGCTGTGGATGCCCCATCCCTGGAGGTGTTCAAGGCCAGGCTGGATGAGGCTTTGAGCAACCTGGGCTAGTGGAGGGGGTTGGAACTTGATGATCTCTAAAGGCCCCTTCCAGCCCAAACCATTCTATGATTCTATGATACAGAAAATACAGTGAGAATTCAATTTCTCCGTCACATTTCAGAACTGCATTAATTTGCCCTGGTATGGCAAAAATGGATACCTCCAATTCTCAAAACGGGTAATTAACTACTGCTGTTACTGTTGCTTCCTCTCGCAGGTGATGAGTACCACAAAGGAGCAGCTTTCTCAGTACAAGCTGAAGATTAGAAAAATGGAGTTTTAAACACCTTTCCAAAACTGCAGGGCTAAACAGTATTAGGAAAAAAGTTTTGCTGAACCTTGCTCTCAGGATACACAACCCCTTACTTTGGGTTCAGTCATTCCAACTTACTCCACTCCAGAAAGAAGTCTGAGCTCCAGGATAACATGATCCAGATACACAGAGCCCAGTGGTTTGGCATCTGGAATTCTCCTCCACATCCCACACAGCATGCACATTCTTGTTTAAAATCTCAGTTATAAGTTCTCCACAGAATCAACACATCAGTTATGGTGAGGGTTTACGTCCCACCTTCCAAATTCTCATGACAGTTACAGTCTCCTGAGGAACAAAACTGTCCAGAAGGAAAGCAAAGCCTAACGACAGCAAGAGATGAACAGTCACAGAGCTGGGCTTAGGGATGACAGGGCTTAACACCTGATAAAAACAAGAACCTCAGGACCAGCCTCCTTTAGAAGTGAATACAAACTTTACATTTGTAATGCACAGAATTATAGAATAATTTAGGTTCAATGAGACCACTGGAAGTGGTCTAGCCCAACACCCTGTTCAAAGCAGGTTGCTCAGGGACGTACGTAGTTGTGCTTTAATGTCTCCAGCAATAGAGTTTCCACAACCTCTCTGGGAAACCTAATTATAGCTAATTTGAATTTAATGCTCTCCTCCATGAGTTCCTCATACAGAGAGACTCTCAAAATACATTTGCTTGCTAACACATAAAACTAAACCTATAGTTGAGCTAACTCATTTAAAAAAAAAAAAAAAAAGGAGAATGGTCCGAGACTATACTTGCAAAATTTGGGAAAGATTCCAAGGCACAAAAGTATCTTGACAAGTCACACAACAGAGAAACCTTCGATTTATACATCTACTTCTCAAGTCTTCGAAATACCATTTACTATCAACCTTGTCTACGCCTGACCAGAAGGCCACGATGTACTACAAATGCCCTACCTTTCCTTCTCTTTCTGCATCTAGCTGCCACACAGTATTCTGATGGACTTTGCAACTTTAAGGTGACGATGACAGAATTCTCCTGCAGAGCTGCTTATCCACAGCACTGAGAAAAAAAAATATGCTGGAAGAATATGCTGTGATTTCTATAGTGAAGCAAATAATCAGAATTTAAAAAAAATAAAAGTTTAATTGATTTCTTGGACTTCTGTTTGTAAAATGATTTTTCTTATTTTTGGATTTATATTCCAAACATCTAGAATATTTCTACTTCAAAATTTAATTGTGGCAAGGAGAGCTAAATATCACAAAATGAGAACAGATTTCATTTAAAAGTAATTAATTTAAGATCTCATACATCACCAATGGAGATTGTCATAAATGGATATCTATTGTGTACTCTTCCAGATGGCAAGATGTTCAATCATAGAATCATTAAAGTTGGAAAAGACCTCAACGATCATCAAGTCCAACCGTCAAATGTTGACAGTTTTAAAAGTAGTAGACATGTTACTGTAAGATTTATTGTCTAAGCAGCCTTCTCCCTCTGCAAGGATCTAACAGCCTACATTTACAGTTGATTACAATTTCTGTGAAATTTCAATATTTGCTAACGATCTCCAAGACTGGGAAAAATAGCATCTTCTGTCTCAAGCCTTTTCCTGTAGGCACACTATTCTTCTAAAACACCCTGAAAGACAACACATGCACTTCTTTTTCATAAGGCATCCATTCTCAGCTCTTTTAAAGTATTTTAGACAGCACTGTTCTCTTTTGCACTTCTGTAAGATGTGTCAGCCAATGGAACCTAACTCATCCTCAAGGAAAGCAGTTTAGAATAAGATTTTTTTGAAAGCAGCAGAACCAGCAAAACTTTAGTTCCTCTGTGAGTAAAGACAAAGCTTGTTTGCAGATTCAGTGGTAAAGGACAAATTCATCCTGCTACCTCTGCTTTAGCTGAGGCCGCCCAGGGGCCTCTCTCCTTTATTAAGCCTGTTATCCTCACACATCACCTGTAACTTGCTGTTTCTGACAATTCGGAAAATCAAAAACCAATCTTCAAAAGCAATGGCAAAACATAGCACCTAGCAGCAGCTTGAGCGAAAGCAGCAGTCTGGTTCTCAAAAGTGATGCAACTTTAGTATTCTCACCTATAAAGGTGGTTACTAAAGAATACACAGGCAATCTGCCACTCAGGGGGCAGATTACACTTACGTAGACCCCTTTCACTGCTCTCCTATCATCCATCCAGGACACTCACTGCTTTCATCGGGCTGCAACACATTTAAGTGTGAACCGATTGATTAACATCCAGAAATCTGAAACAAGCTGCTATTGCACTTCACTGTAGATGGGCAGAGATTACTAGAGAGACTTTGCAAAGTCAAACTGTACATGCACAGGGGGGCTGTGCAACACAAAATGCACATTTCTCTGTGGGTGATCCTGAGCAGAAGAATGAGAGTCACTTTTAAAGGTCTGCTTTTTCAAAGGTGTTGGAAGGTATGACAGCAGTTATGACAATTTTTTGGAACAGCAGATTACACAGAAACAATAAGCTACATAAGAGACACGAGAAGTTGATGAACCGACATATTCAAACACAAGAAACTAAATCCCAGTTCCCAACCAGTAGAGGTCAGATAACTAGTCTCTAATTATATCCTTGAAAAATTTGTGGCACTCATCAAAGAGCAGGTTTGTGACATACCAAGAGAAGTTTTCCTAACTTGTACAATAATACCCTGATTATTTACCCATGCTGTTTCAAGATATATAACAAGAAAAATATGATATAGTCTTTCACAATACCTTAAATAATATATTCATGTTTTTCTGCTTTTATTCTCATTTGACACTAAAAGAGTAGACCATGTATATATTTTCATTCTCCTGTTTCTCAGATTTGTACCTTAAAAATATATTTCTCCTTCCACAACAAGTTACTAATTTTTTTGAGAAACAAAGGCAAGTGAGAAAAAAAAATTTGCTTACCTACATCCCCTCTCAAAATGCAAATGCAGAAGTAGCAATATAAACTCATCAATCTGCAGCCAGAGACAAAAAAATTACTTATATCACCTACTACATTCTTCTTACATGGTCTGGATCACTGCCTAAAGCATATTCTCACAATACGTGTCCCCCACAATCATTGTAGATGATACATAATCACACATCAGCATGGCCTGAGGATATGTTGTGTTTACTTAAGAAGATAATGTCTGCCTCAAAAGTAGCATATGTTCTGTGCTACGCTGCAGTCACTACAGAAGCTTTTTTGTAAAGCTGCAGAGAAAATACCAATACCATCTAAAACCTCAGCATCTTGTTGGTATAATATTTAATGTTGCTTCAGTAACTCTTAAATATCACTGCAAAAAAAATCAAGGCTCCTTTTAATATTTTTTGACTGACACAGACCTCATTTTTTTGTTGGTTTTCATTGACAGGTACGCAACTAACACCTTAGAGAATCCTTATTTATTGTGCTAAAAATCGGGTGCAAACTACGAAAAGTATAAGCAAACCCAAGTGACAGATTTATGGCTAGTTACACAACTGCTAAATTGAGAAAGGCTTATAAGCTAACACCCGACTTTCTACCTTGGTATTTATACCTACTATTCCTATTTATGCTACTAATACACAAGAAGCCTGGCAGCTTTCATAAGCTCTTAGGCTTTCAATCATTCCAGACTCACAACAGGGTCTGTCAATATTTGCAAAGCAAACACAGGACACACCTACATGGAATCTCTGTGTTTAGTGTCAATATCCACAGCCAGCTCCCATCACCCTTCCTCACTCGCCCAGAGCAGCATCTTAACTTCATGAATAGCCACAGCTAAGGTGTTGGGACAGACCACCTAACAAGGTACAACACAGCATGGATTAATGTGATAGAAATCTCACTGAGGGTAAAAGTGTTTCATATGCTTAGATGAGACATTTGGCCATTCCGAACCACAGCTGTGCAATGGCATTGCCTACAAACCTGCTGCAAATGTGGCTTTATGGAGAGGGGTTTCCTCTGATTGCCCCTCCAACTCACATGAAATGCAAAGGCACCTCCCAGCATGAAGCTACACCACTTTACACAATTAAAAAAAAAAAACAAACCAAACTGACAGCATTACTAGAGACACCTTCAATATGATCCATGATGAAAACATACTTTACTGTACAACTCAACACTTGACATTAGAGAACCTCTTTTTTGCTCTCAGGTGAAGACAACCTATCAAAATTTCTAATTTTTAACCCTTAATAATAAATATAACTTAAGTTAATTTCTTGGCTATCATTAAAAAGTAGATATACAATAAAGTCACAATCTGCTCTCTTTTTCAGCATAAAAAATGACATGGAAACATCTGTTCTATGTGCAATATAAGACTACCAGATATGACATTATAATTAACAAGAAAGAAAAAGAGGTTTAGCAGTAAAATGTCTAGCTTTGAAATGAAAGTTCAGCACCAGGAAAGCCAACTGTGGGTACTTCTGCACTTCCTGTATGACAGATACGCAAGTTTAATGGTTTATGTAATTACCATCTCTGTAGGTAAGCCATTAGAAAAGCCAACACACCAGCATTTCCCAAGCTTGCTACTAATTAAATCATATGCATACAGGTACAATCCAAGGATGATCAAAGTTAATGAAAAAAATTCCCATTGAATTCAATGAGTTATGGATCAGTTCCAGACAGCTAGCTGCTACTCCATGCTCTTTCTTCTTTATCAAAAGCACTCCAACAGTGTGAAAGTGGGCTCCATATGAGTCTACAGGTTTTGTATCTCCCCTCAGATCTGAATTTTAAATTAATTATTTTACAGTTGACTACATTACATGAAATTAAGTAATCTCTTCCATAAAGCTATATTAGAGGTTACTCCAGGTTTTGAAGGAAAACAGACTACTACTATTTTTGTTACATCAATAGCTTTAGATGTTTTCAACAATTCCTTTCACATACAGGTTTACCCTCGTTATAAATTTATTTATGTGCCACATTGTTCACCACTGAAACAAAATATTGTCATATCTGAGCATGAAAAATGTCAGCCCAATGTACTGGAAATGCAGGACTAAATTTAAAAGGCTTCCTAAATTTAATAGAAATATAATCTGAAGTAATCTAAAGTCAAATAAATGAAGAATGAATGTTCAGATCAAAAAAAATTATCCATTTTTAATTACATTTGCAATGTAATGTAATGTCACAATTGTCTGACAACTTCAGTAAGCTGGGCATTATATTTATGAAACCTATCTGAATTGCCTTTGATTCAAATACTGCTGACAATGCTTTTTCACATTCTGTTTTTCACTAAATGTTTGTATTTAAAATAAGAATTTAACTTCAGCACCTCAAAACTCAGCTGCCAGTGATGCACACATCCTTAGTTCTATCTCTTTTTAGTCAGGGTTTCAGTAGATGTCCATTCAGGTCAGCCTAAGGGCTCTCGTTTGTTTAAAGCAGAGCTGGATGGGAGTTGCTGTAAAATCTTTATTTGGGAATCCAATATCTGCATCACTGCTATTAGCCATCACAAACAGCGTCTTAAATATAATGACCATCGCATAGGAAATTAAATAATAAACAACGTTTTTTGTTCAAGAATCAGTTAGATGAAAATTGAAGTTGCCAGCTTTCAACAGGAGAAACGATGTCTACACCTAAAACTTTACATTTCATCTATATAGGGACAGAAGCTTAAATGAAAAATTGTGTTCAGACATATTTTCTGTAAGACTTGTGTATGCAATGCTGCCTAGTTGGCCACCTTGCACCCCTCCTACTCTAAGAAAGATTTATTGTTGGAAAAGGCATTTTCTTTGATCAAATCCATTAAATCCATCACATCCAAGTTCAAAAAGTTTTGTAGGTATAACCAAAGACGTCTACTCTTAGCACCTCCTTCTATTTCATGTTAAATAAACACATTAAAAACATTGGAAAGGGAATGGTACTACTACAGCCTTTATTACCCCCCCTCAGGTCTGCTTTGCTGTAGCTATGCAGAAGCCCTGGACGGCTGTGCAGCGCCACTGGGAACCTCGTGAGCAGGGAGCCAGAGCAGCAGAATTTTATTCCCATGCAGTGCAAAAGTATCCCTCATGGAGCTCTGAAATCCAGAACTGGAATGTGAAACGATGTCCCAGTCTGCTTGCCCCTTCTCATACAACCCCTGTCCGAGACTAAAGAGAGGTGTCAGAAGGCGCCGACTGAAATTCCTACCATTTATTCTTCTGCTTTGCTTTGCCAGGGAAAATTTCTGCAGAGCCACTGTTAGGCATCCAACTAAAAATCATGCTAGCAATTTTATTTTTTTTTAACTGAGTCCAGACATGTAAGAAAGGGTTCTAAACTCAGCTGTTGACTGAATACAGACACAGCTGCAGAATAACATAGACTATTATAGTTTAAGATACGAGTAAAAAATTGTTCCTATAGATTTATCCAGCTGCTAATACTGCTCTTGAAAAAACACTTGAGAGACTTTCTTCTACTTTAAAACACTGCTGTCAGCTCACTCTCCTTAATAAGGGCCCATTATCTCTGAAATATGTAAATGGGACCTATGAGTTGTACTAAGAAGTAAATTCTATTTACTCCAACACTTTTTCTTTAGGTAATGCAAAAACCTGTATTGCTTTGGTAGGATTCCCTATTGCTAAAGCTCTTTTCTGTTGACTGAAACAGAAACCAATGATCAGGTTGGTTTTTTTTTATTCTTCCATTTATGTGCTAGTGATTTAGGCTGTTGTGTTCTCTTACTGCTAACAGGGTTTAGAAGCAGAAGATTCCTTCATCT
The DNA here is from genome assembly GCA_013400615.1 of Syrrhaptes paradoxus. Classification (NCBI taxonomy): domain Eukaryota; kingdom Metazoa; phylum Chordata; class Aves; order Pterocliformes; family Pteroclidae; genus Syrrhaptes; species Syrrhaptes paradoxus. Next base: position 13,728 of record VZTO01005198.1, read on the forward strand.
CACAAGAACCATTACCCAAAGTCTGAGGCTGGAACTGCAAACATATACTATGTTATAGCACACAAAATCTGTTTTAGAAACTGTGTATCATCATTTACATTCAATCCCAAATCACATGGGTTGCAGGTACTAATAAGCAGGGAAAAAAAATAAAACAAAAGCATAGGAAAAAGCAGCTAGCCTACACAGAGTGTGGTATTGACTGGCACATTGTACAAGGAAAAAAAACAACCCACCACATAAGTTTCTAAATGACGCAGTTCATTCCAACCCATTTAACCTACACAAAATGCTGTATGCACACAAACAGTAGGATTTGCAAACAATACAGACAGCTCTGCCAGCAGGTCTCACACAATCACAGTATCTGTCTCAATACGGCTGGTCTCACAGCAATACAAATTTCAGAAGGTAAAACAAAAATGAACTAAGATTGCACTGCTAACCGTTTTCAGCTTGCTTACCTTCACCCTGCTCTTTTTAGCAAACTTATTTACTATATATGTATTTACTTTTCAACTGTTCTGGCATTATTTCCTTGATTCCAGCACTAAAATTTACCACAGGTGGATAGATAACGTATTTCTTCAAAATCTCACATAACCTTATCAAGCCTCTGTGCTGCTGCATCAGTCTTCCAACGCATTGCTGGGCTGCAAGATGAAAGACTGACTTTGCTCTTTTAAAAACAAGTGTACTCAAGAAGACTTAGAAGTATTAACTGTCTAGTCAACCTCCATTAACAAGCTTAAAAATTTTACTTTGTATACTCTACAGTTATGAATATATACAGGTCACCAAAAGACAGAAAACCTCATTTGCAAACATTCTACTTGTACTGTGAAACATTTTCTGTAACTGTAGCTAAAGAAATACATTGACTATGTGTTAAGCCTAAGGGTAAAAAAAGTGTAGTTTTTTTTCCTTAAAAATACTTGAACTGCAACAAGTGATACTCAGTTATAGATAAATTCTGCTGAGAAATATTCATAATTTTATTACAAAATCCCTCAATTTAAAGTTCTGCTTGTTCAAATAAATACAAATACAAGTCAAATTTTAAAATGGATTTGCTTAAACCAGTTCTAATTTCCTGATACAACTGCTCTCTGGTTCTGCTAGAACTCTCTGGTTCTTACGGCTAGGATTAAAAAAGACAATGACACTTCATATGTGTTCAGGTACACCCACCTTGTAGCACTGTATTTGATTACACCTGAACACTATTACCTTTACAGTGTTCAGGTGTTGACATCTCCTATAACTTGTTAAAGAAGAACTAGTTATAAGATATTCTGCAGCAAGCAAAGCAAGGGAAGTATGGCTTAGAATACAGGTTTAAACTGTGTCTCCATCCAGTTCTACGACACTGGATTAAAAAAAAAAAAAAAAAAAGAAAAAAAAAGTACTACGCTAGAAAGAATAAGAATAATATCACTAACTTTTTTTTGTCATTAATGCTAGAAAATAGGATATATTTGGGTCTATGACTTTACAGCATGTCACGACAATGGGATCTCAAGCAGCTTTGTGCTTTATTGTCTTTAATGTTATGAGGTAATATCTCCTTATAAGGCTTGCTTATGTTGATATACTCACTCCAGCTAAAGCACAGCACAGAAAACAAAAGAAAACCTTTGTTTGAAAGTCCTTGAGAAAGCCGCATTATTTTAATTATGTTAGAGAACCCTTTTGTGGCACCAGATACTTGAAAATCCTACTTCCCTCCAAAGCAAGCTCAGTGAAAGAAAACATAAAGCTCAGGATACACATCTCAAACTACAGCACAAAGATTTCTCATTCCTATCTTTAGACAACAAAGGCAACATCCCCCTCATCTTACATTTTGAGCCAAGATATACACATCCACTGGGTGGAAGAAATTGTATAAGTTAGGGAAAAAAGTAAACAATAACATGAAAGAATCAAATCTTTATTATTAGTGAAGAATAAGGTGTTATTATAGCTCAGAGTCACATATGACAAAACAATCTTCAGTTCATGCCATGTCCATTACATACTGAGATAATCAAAACTAAAACATAATAATTGTTTTTATTTTTCTCTTTAAAACCATTGGTAGAATTAGAATTGCAACATGCTGAAAGATCATGTTCCACACAGACCCATCAGGCTCTGTCACTCAAGGTCTGGAAGGAGAACAGCCAGGGGACACCAGGGTCAAAATCATTCAAAAAACCCCACAGAGTCTGATAAAAGAAACTATAACAAGCATGGTGTTTCCACCTACTTGGTTTAAGTCTTCATCTATCCAGAGAAATTTCTGTTTGTAGAATTAATACTATATTAAGAATATAGCCAACCGAAATAAAATTGTGAAATAAATGGCAGCATCAGAATTGGGGATGGAAGGGTGGAGGAATAATAAAAACAATCTGTGCAGGGATGGAGAGAGACAGAAGGAAAAAAGAAAAAGAAAAAGCTAACCTTTATCAAGCAACATAAGCAAGTAGCTTTTCCAAGTTCAACAAACCAAAAAACTGACAGACTTTTGTCTTATTTTTTTTCTGCAGTCTGAATTCTTAGGTAGAATTTTCCAAAATGCACAAATTATTTAGGAGCATAGCTGAATTTGAAACATGGAATTTCCTCCTCCTGATTAAAACAATTTTTTTCTATAGGGCAATGAAATAAATACATATTTTTTAGAAAAAGCAGTTATTCAAGGCCTCCTTTTGATACCATTAAGATGTTTCTCACCATAGAGAATAGTTAAATTATAATTTGTTACATTTGTGACTAAAATCCCAAAATTCTTGTGATTTATAGTCCATATTTTAAAGGTCCTACACTGCACTGGATAGGATCTCACTGTGCATGACACCGTCCATCAAGAACTAACAGCAAGGAAAAAGAGAGAAAAAACATACCACAGCAGCAGGGGAAAATTAGCATGTTTTCACAAACTGAAAAACAATAATTAAAAGAGATTATAATATCATAACAATCAATTACATTCTGACCCCTAAAGAAAAATAACGAACATGAACAGCAGCACAACAGGAAAGCACATGCTCTTTTAAAGTGTTGAGTACCATGTCATAAAGCTGAAATAGGGTACCACAAGGAGCAATTTGGCAACACATGACAAAACATGCAATATGTCCCGGAGAATATAACAGCTGTTTTCTTTCACACCAGTCCACAGTAATACTGTAAGTATTTCATCCAAATTCCACCCCTCCCTTTTTTTGAGCACCTACATATTTAAAATATTAGTAACTATTCCAGATACTGATACTATTCTATCAAAGTGCTTATTTATCCCAAGAGATCCAGAAAGGAACAGTCCACCTTCCTTCCTCCTTTTTTTGCCAAAAGCAAAGACTTCTGTACAAATGAACAGCCACCAACAAGGACTATATGTATCACTGCAAGAAAGAAAAGCATCTCCATAAAATGTAATAATAAAACAGCACTGAGTTTTAAACCAGAGAAGTTTGGAGGGAAAAAAAATCATCCACCTATGTCTTGACTGATCCTGTCTTTGTGTCTAGATTAAACTCAGGTGTGAATTCCCCCTAGGGCACAGGGAGGTAGTTAACAAAGTGATTGTTACTGCTTCCCTGTACATAGGCTCCAGTGGCACAGGACACAATAGTAGTCACTTGGGCTGTGTCTGTCCTTGAAATTCTCTGCAGGCTAGCAGTGATGCACATAAACAGAAAGCTAGCAGGAAAGCATGTACTACTGTCACAGCAGAGGTAATGACCACTTACTGCACAATGACATGACTTCTGAAACCATAATCCTGTGCTTCCGAGAAAATGCAATACATAAGAAAATAAATAATTTTACCAGTCAACAGCACCAATCCAACTGGATGAAGAAGACAAGTTTCTGCTAAAAATTGTTCCTCCCTCCTTGAGTGTAACAAAGGTTAAGCCAGGAAAGACAGACAAGAAGACTTTTTTCCTTTGGTGTGTTTACTTGGCTTTTGACAATACACTCAACGTGCTCGTTGCTTATTCTAAACATAGGAGGCTTTCACGCTTCTTTAAGAAAAAAACACGGTTATCTAAGAAAAAAAATTAAAATACCCCACAAAAATTGTCAAGGAGATTCAGAAATAGGAGTAGCACCTGAGGCTATTTCAAAATCATTTATAATTACTTGACAAATATTAAATCCAAAGTGTTCTTGTAAACAAAACTTTCTTTGTGTTTTGCTCTCTTCCCAATTACTCTCTCATCTTCTAGACCTGAAGACTGTAGCATCAAAACTTTATTTCTCACAATACCAGAGGGCTATTGCAAAATTAGATGCAATGACTGCAACACTCACGTACAGCATGATTTCACGTGAGTTTGCTCAACTGTCAAAGCTAGGTTTTGATCTATACATGACGGACCCTTACCGTTTAAGCTGTCTGAACCCCATAGTCAAAACAAAGGGCACGGTTGCCATCCTGCCTTCAGGGAAGATGATAAATTTGCAGACACAAAGCAGGAGTTCTGTATTAAGCACTCCAGTCACCAACAGCTGCAAAGACTGGGGAGCACCAGCACCTCAGGTGGACTCCACTTCTGGCATGGCTATTTGTGTCAACACTAGGGCTTGGGCTACAAGGAGAATCTGGTTGGTCCCACAAGCAACTAAAGAGCATACTTGCTTTCTATTTTCCTGTTTGGGTTTCCTGAATACCAAAAGCTTGCATAAAACACATTGTTTTGTAACTTACAAAAAAAGGCCTCAAATACACGATGTTTATTAGTGTCTCAATTGCTTGCATTTTTCTACAAAAATACATTTCTCCTAACATTTCTAGTTTTGATTTTGATAAGGAGAATACCCAAGAAATTTGCTATCTATGGAAAATCTCACTTTCCAGAAGCCTAGAAGGACTGCTAAAGCATAGAATACTTGCAAAGATAAATTTGAGATAACTCCATGCATATCTATATTTTTTACACACAGAAGCACAGAACTATTATAGTTCTACGCAATAAACTGTAAATAGCATCAAATGTACAAGTAACACAAATAATAATACCCAAAGTGTATATACAATAAAATATAAGTTCAATCAGCAGCAGCAACTGAAGCACTTTTGCTAGAGACATGTGGAATGTACGCAAATATCTACTATACCCAGAACATATTGTGGAGAAAATAGGAAACATGTAATGACTGTAAATAAATTAAATCATTGACAATACTTAAAAATAAGTATTAAATACAGCTGGGGCATCATACCTATAAGTCAAAGTCAAGTTTATCCTGGAGTGGCAAAACTTTCAGCAGAAGAGGATGCCAGGTACATGCTGTTTCTAGCAATGAAAAGGATCAAGTATAAACAATAAAAGAGATGCTTAAGCAGAAGAAGAACCCTGGCCTCACAGCAGAGAAGAATAAAATCCAAGATTTAGCAAATAAACAGGCAGAACCTACTTTTTAAATGGTTCAAGTAACCTGTTGTTCTGTGGGCTGTACAACACATAGACATTGCATACACCAGTTCCTGCCTATGTACTCCCCTCTCCAAGGCCAGTTTCAGCACACATGGGCCGGGGTGTTACATTCACCTACAGTTCAGCACAGTTATTCAATTCCTGAAAATTTACACAAATGGGGAACTTTAGGGGAGAGCACTGATAAAAACAGTGCAGTTACTTCTCAAGACTGTGGAAAAAAAACAAGAAAAAGAGTTACTGCAGGTTTCCCATTGAAAATAAAAGCACAGCAACAAAATCCTCACTAACCTCCTTCCGAAGCTCTCACTGCTTAACTTAGGCAAGTACCTAACTACACAGTCAAGTGAGTTTTAAGAACAGAAATCAGCTTAAAACAGGAGACCGAGAGAGGAACAACCCACCCCTCCCTGTAACATCAGGCCCTCCTGCAGGACACAGGTGACCCCTCCCCGCAAACTCGCACCGCAGCTCACAAGCAATCACACATCACCTGTTGCTCCTTTCCAGGCCCTCTACCTACCCCACCCTGCCAGCGTTGCCCTCCCCGAGCAACACAGCAGCCCAACACGCCTGGCTGCACACAACCACGCCAGTGTCACCGACCAGTTTATCTGAATGCTCATTTTCCTTTCCCCACGGCTTGGACCTTCCCCGCCACCACCCCGCCAGCGCTCGGGCCGCCCGCGGCCACACCGACCGAGCCCGGCTGGAGCCCATGCAGGGACGCGCCGGTAGCGCTCCAGGGCAAGGCCGAGGCTTCAGCAGCGGCACCGTCGCGGAGCCACCGCACCTGCAGCACACGGCCAGGGTCGGCCCGGTGGACCTGAGACCGGCCCCGAGCCCTCCTCAGGGAAAGGTGCCCGCCTCCCCCCAGGGAAGAGCCCTCAGACCGCGGCCTCGTCCCCGCCCCGGGCCTTGCGCTGGGCCCAGGCCGAGCTGCCGCGGCAGTCGCTGCATCCCCGGCCCGCCACTCACCGCCTGGCCGCGCGCTGCCGCTCCTGCCGCCGCCGCGGCTGCCCCCGCCTCTGCCTGCCCGCCGCGGAGGCGCGCAGAGAGGCCGGCGGGAGGCGGCTCCAGGGGCCGGCGCGGTTGCGGGCGCTGCGGGCGGGGAAAAGGGGCCTTCGCCGCGGGAGGACCCGCCTGGTGCCGGCAACATGGCAGCGTCCAGCCGGGCCCAGGTGCTGCGGCTGTACCGGGCCCTGCTGCGGGAGAGTCAGCGCTTCAGCGGCTACAACTACAGGTGCGCACCGGCCCGGGCGGGGACGGGATCTGGGGTGGGCAGCGGCTCTGGCCCCGCTTCTCCCCGCGGAGGCGCGGGGGTAACGGGGAAGGGAATGCCGTCGTTGTTTGGGCTGGGGAGGGGGCCGGTTTTGAGGGGTGCAGGGGAGCTGTGGCCTCCGGGGACCCCGCGTCCGCCCGCCCAGGCCGAAGTGTGCCCTGAGAGTGGGAGCTAGCGCGGCCCCGGCCGCGGAGGCCTGCCTGGGCCTGCGCCGGGGCCCAACTCGGGGCGCAGGGGAGGGTCACCGCCGGTCCCTGTGCTCCTCCTGTGCCTGGCCCTGAGGTGCCTCAAAAGCACCGGGTTATGGGCCCTCGCTGTTGTGGGAGGAAGGGACAGGATAGAGATTGTCCCACCCTGAAAAAGCTTGTGTGTGGTCTGGATGCTGCCCTTTTCCTGGTGGTGGAGAGCCGGGGCCAGGCTGCAGCCCCGGTTGTGCTGGAGGAGGCTGGCTTCCCTGCCGAACCCTGACACCATCCTCTGCGCCCCAGCTCGGAGCGCTGGGTGTAAGGAGGTAGCAGGGTTCCCTCGACCCGCCGCACAGGGTGCTGTGCTGCGTGGCTGGCTGCCTTCTCCGGCTGTTGGTGAAAGGCACGCACCTGGTGTTGAGGAAAGGTGCGCCTGTCTGCACAGTGCTACAGGCATAGGCCTGGTCTGTGGTGATCTGTGCGGTGTTCACGGGGGTGCTTCCCACCAGCACTGGCAAAATTTTACTACCCACTGGTAGTTTATCCACTTTACCCCTTAGACACGTGAGCTACCTTTGCTGTGAATCATTTCCAGCCTGGCACGAATTAGGAATAGAAGCCTTTGAAGTTGCATAACCGTGGTGAGCTCCGCACTCTTCAAGGCACAAGTATTCCCCAAAGTTCATGTGTGAGGGAGTGCCCTGAGAAGAAGGGCTGTGGGGCTGAAACCGAGCTGCAGCTAAGAAGCTTTTTTTGCTGACTCCATGCAGCAGCATCTGTGTGGATCATGTTCCCTTCCTCCTTCTTTAGTTCCTCTGCTGTCAAAGCTTCCCTCTCCTCTTCACTGTCCTGAGTATCCCAGCTTGCCCTTATTCTGGCTAGAGAGGATTGTATGTAATGGGGATGGATTGAGGCCTGTGAGATGTGCAGTTGGTAAACAGTTGAATGTGACATCCGTCTGGGCCAGGGCATGTTTCACAGCGATGGTTTTGTGTGGGGGGTGATCAGTGAGGAAGCTGAGCCCACAGCAGTGGGAGGGAGGAAGCAAGCCAGCACCACCTCACAGTGGTTGCACCAGTAGTCGGTAACACGGATGTCTCACAGATGACATGTGGACCCTCCTCTGCCCAGCCCCTGACTGATGGAGCACAGGGGACCTGGGGAAATTGTTGTCATCTCTTCTCTGTAAACCATACCTGGAGCCCAGCCCCTCTGCAAAGGTCCCCCCAAAATTAAATATGTACCTGGAGGGTCTTGACTGTGTGGAAATTTTGGCATGCAGCTTGAAGACAAGGATAACTGTCACACAACGATAGGTGCACAAATAATAAATTTTCTTACTTAACACAATGTAAAACTTTTTGCTCTGTTTCTCTTAGTGTTTTTATACTAGCAAACTTGAAAGAACAGAAATCATATGGTATGTGTTTACTCTGGACGTCTGATTTTTTTGATGCTGTATCATGGTGTAAGTTTTCCCTTTCCTTAAAGGAAAGATCTCAGGTTTTGATGGGCCTGTCCTTAGATTCTGTAAAATCAGCAACTGTATAAAATCTTGTGGTGTATAAACATTTGTGAGCACTAAAAGCAATAGCAGTTTCTTGCAAGAAATGATCAGCAGCTATTAGATGTAGAGATCTGCTGGGAGCACAACAACAATTCTGCTTCGGTGTTTGTGCCGCACCCATAGCTGAAATGGACACCCCGCTAGCTGCTTCTGTGCCAAGATAAGCAGTCCTGCCGTGTCCTCAGGACTGCTGTAATGTGATATGGTAATACCCTGGAGTAAACCTAATGACTTTGTAAAGAACCGGCTTGTAGCAAAGTAAGTAGTATTAAAGATTAATCTTATTGGTTCATTATTTCAGCTGGAGAATTTCAGAATATTTTATTATTGCAAAGAGTGCATATTTGTTAGAATATGTCTGGAGTATGGTCAACTGGTTATTTTCTCCTTATTTGCTTGCTGTGCTTTTTCTCTTAGATGTGTACATATAGATGGTGATGGAAAAGTCAATATTTTTGTTCTGTGACTTTCATAGTAAATATATTCTACATATCATCTGATAGTACCAATTTTTCTCCTACTACCCAAAAGAACTTTTAGTGCCTTAACTGTGAAGAATATCATTCAGCCTTCAGAATAACAACACACAGGAGCATCTCCAGAGTCTTGTGGTAAATGTTATGGAGTGTTCGGAGGCCCAGATGCATAGGCCAGGTTTTAACAGCAGAGAGAGAGAATTCAGTAGACTGTAAGTGCTTTCATGTCTGCGCTTCTTCACCATTACCCATGCAGACAGTCTGAGGAAGCTAGAGTGATTTGTACTGGAGTAGAATCAATATGTGAAGAGGGAAGAGGTTAGGTTTTGAGTCAAAAAGGTGGCTCTTAATGAGCATGCTGTTTGCTTCTGCTTGGTTGACCATAAATTGATCCTTTCACAGTTTAAAACATTTTGGATTACAGTCTCAACTAAATTGATTTAAGGGATAATTTCTAAACAGAATTTCATTTGTGGTTTAAATAGTGGCATTATGTTGTGTCTCTTTTTTGGCAAAGAAAACAAAATAATTTTTAAATTTATGAAAGGTGTTAAAACATCTGTCTGCAAATTAGGATAATCTGAACTTTGAAGTTTCTTGTTTGTTTAATATGACTGAAGTTCAGTGGTCAAAATGCACAGGAATCTACTGGAAGAGGGTTTTCTCTAGAAGGGTAGGGCAGGACTGGAACAAACTGCCCTGAGAGATTTTTGACGTCTCCGTTTTTGAAGGTTTTCATGACAGGTTTAACCAAACAGCACCATAACTGATTGACCTTGTTGCAGGTAGGCCTGCTTCAAGTGGGAGGTTGGCTTGGATAAGCTCCAAAGATTCTAGCTAACCAACAGTACTATTATTTTCAGTTCCCCAGCCTTCCTTGGCCTATAAAGATACTAACACTGGCTAATAAGCTCTGGGAAACATCATATGACATGCTTCTGGCTGGTCTTCTTTCTAATTCTTTAATTTCTTGTTGTCATGAGCAATGTCAGAAGCTTTAAGTCTCTCCTGCAGTTTTTCTGCAAATAATTTATGGGTTTTTAAGGTATTTCTTGATTTATTGTGTATTTATTTCAGTTATCCATTATGTACTCAGCTAACTGGTTTTATTTATAGATATATTTTTTGTCTGTGTGAATCACATTTTAATGGAATTTGATTTTTCTGTTAGAATGTGCAATATTATTTGATTAATTAATAAAACTACCCAGAATATAGAAGAATCAGGGAAGAAAATTTATCAAAACAGGTTTTGCATTAGAAACAAGTTTATTGAATGCATGCAGTCTCACCTGAGACATATCCTTCAAGATTTTAAAACTAATAAATCTGATTTTTGCAAATCTTTGCTCACCTAAGAATAAAACCAAGCAAAATAAGTTATACTGTTTTTCAGTGGCAATTGCTTTTCCTGCTTTGAACGACATAGTTGTTGATCTGATTTTAGGGAGTCATGGAACACAGAATCATAGAACAGCCCAGGTTGGAAGGGACCTCCAAAGATCATCTGGCCTAACCTTTCATGGGCAAGGGAGCCTAGGTGAGATTATCTAGCACCCTGTCCAGTCATGTCTTGAAAACTTCCAGTGATCAAGACTCTACCATGTAGAAGGGGAGGTTGCACCAGTGATTGATTATTCTCACTGTGAAAAATTTCTCTTATGTCCAGATGAAACCTGTCATAGTGCAACTTGTACCTATTGCCCCTTGTCCGTTCCACGCGGCTCCTTGTGCAGAGAACCTCCATCCTCTTTGTAGCTGCCCTTTAAGTACTTGTAAGCTGAGATGAGATCTCCCCTGAGCCTCCTCCAGGTAGAAGGCACCTAACTCCTTCAGTCGTTCCTCGTAGGGCAGGTTCTCCAACCCTTTGAACATCTTTGTGGCCCTCCTTTGGACGTCTCCAGTCTGTTCACGTCTTTCTTGAATCATGGGGACTAGAACTGGTCACAGTACTCCAGGTGCAGCCTGATAAGTGCTGATTAGAGTGGGATGATTATGTCTCTGTCCCTGCGAGTAATGCCCTGCAGATGCAGCCCAGGATCCGATTTGCCTTTGTTGCTGCAGCAGTGCACTGCTGACTTCTGCCCAGCTTGTTGTCCACCAGGACCCCTGGATCTCTTTTGGCAAGGCAGCTCCCCAGCCCCACCAATCCTAGCCTGTGCTGGGCTCTTCCTTTATATCTTCCCAGGTGCAGGACCTTGCACTTGTCTTTGTTAAATTTCATACAGATTTTGAATTAGTCTTTCTCTGAAAGATTTTATCAACATGTAGAAAATCTTTATTTTAAAAATCTCAAGGTGCTTGTAATAATTGTGGCTTTTTTGTTTTGAATGAAAGTTTAAGCAGTAAAAGTTCAGGGATTCCCCTATACAGGGCAGAGCATGTTCTTAAGGTGTGTTTAGTCTTTTGTCATTGAAGCTGTGCTGAAAAAAAATGTTTGTGATTCCTGTGTTTTTACACTAAGCTTAATATCTGAATTGAATGTAAAGCTTGGTGAGACAAAGTTTTAATGTTAGAACTTATGTTTCTACAGTTTGACACTTTCTGCATGCGTACAAGCAGAGCAAAGAGCAATGATAATCACTAAAATACAATGCTTACTTATTTTCTTTTCATGACAACAAGTTGCTACTCCCGTAAGTCCAGATGGGTCTAAAACAAAGTGTCTTCTTCATAGTCCATGTCACTACATTTGGCACAGATGGCCAAGTATTCTGTACATGTAGAGGTGGTAACTCTTACTGATAAACACACATCAGCTTGTTTTTTTATCTAGGAAAATATTTCAGCTGATGATCATTGCTGTGTATGCAAGATTTAGTCTGCTTTTTGTGAATAGGAAGATGTAAAAGGGAACTAGGTTAGATGTCAGCTGCTGTTATGCAGAGATTGATCGTGACTCCTGATTAAGCACAAAAATAAACAAAGAGCAATCCTTGAACATTTGGACAAGGGGTCTGATTTAGCAATGCACCATTTCTCCTTGTTTCTCTTGCTTTTCCACGAATGTCAGTATTTTCCGTTTTGAGACTTCTTGCTAATTGCTACCCAAATTAAAGTCTTGCTAAAATATTGAGTATGCTGATCAACTCTTTAGGCTCGGTTTTGTCCAGCAGAGCTATCTGACTTTTTTGTAGGAGTTGGGTGACTGCACTGCAGCGTTACAGTATCCATTTTTTCCTTGACTGCTCAAAGAAACCAGATAACTTTTTTTTCCTTGCTGGCTGTGTTGTGAGTGATGATAAACTTGAGGAGTTTTTGAGTTAATTTCCCACATGATGAGGACATGGCTATCTCTGTAATCTACTTGAAAAGTATAAAAAAGTCAGGGCTGCAAGTAGCTATGATATTCCTGAGCCTGGAGTGCAGGGTGGTTTCCATCCAGTGCTACTGCAGACACTTGTTTTGGCCCGCCCTCTGCGTGACCCAAAATCAAGGGCAAACAGGCACCGCGTGTTTACAGGTCAGTTTTGTACAGCATTCACACGAATTTGTGGTTGGTCTTATTAATATCTCTTTCTTTGGGAAGTTAAATTCTGGCCATTATTTCAGTGACCACATACCATGCAGATATTTTTTTGCTGTTATGTTATTTTAGGGTCTTTTATGTATGTTGCCTTATTCTATCTGAATCATGTATTCTTGACTAGAGATGTCGGTATTTTAAGAGCTCTGGATGGTGCTCAATCTGCTGATTAGGATGGGAACTGTGGAAAGAACTGAGATGATTACACTCTGAATTGGAGTAAAAAATGGAAATGTGTACAATTGTAGAGAAAGCGTAGAGGAATAAGAACATGATTTTGAATTGTCAGACTTTGGGTATGACAGTATTGAAGTATCTCCATTTGACTTCAGTATTCTATGTATAAAATATTTTGGAAAGACAACTAGAGCATTCTGTTCCAAAAATGTCAAAACATAACAATTAGATACCATCAGAAGATATTTCTCTGAAAAGAAATCTTAAATCAAATGGAAACAGTTTTGCCAAATGTTTTGATATTTTGATAATAACATTTCCCAACTGAAAATCATTCACAAGTTCTGTTGTCATGTTCATTAGGAGTTGCCTTCTTGGATTTAAAAGTACAATGGTGATTATCATTTTCCAAATACATTCACTTTGCCCTTGTAAAATTATACTCTTCCTAAACAATAAAGGATATCTACACATTGGTTTTGATGTAATTTCCTTGTCTTCCTGTTTTTTTTGGCAGAGGAGGGTTTTGAACAGTAGTGACTTGGAGAGAGAGTTTGGAGCACACACATGGCATACAGAGTTCTGGAAAAATTGAAGTTTTGTAGTAGGAAGACAAATTAGTGAGGGCTTCCTCAAAAGACTGATTAATGGACTTTGTTATTTTAGTAGAGGCACCCAAATTGAATAAATCTGATGTGATTGTTATCCAAGACATTATTTGTGTTCTTTGTATAGCACAGTTGAACAGCGACATTTTTCTTTTTACATGAGATTTAATTACCAGTAGAATTTGTTTGAGAACTAATGAGAATAATAGAAAAATCGCTGCCTCTGGGCAGTGATTCATGCTAATAGGCATATGCATGTGATTTCTTGTAAATGAAAAATACTTCGTAATGTAGTAATAGTTTTTAAATATTGAAGTGCTGTCCTAGCTCATCTCCTCCTTTCCTTGCTCTTGGGTGTGACTTAACGTTCCTCGCTGAATCCATGTGTATGCTGCCCATGATGCAAAGATGCTGACCTTGTAACATCAACACTTATTCAAGACACAGCAGATACAGGCTATTATTTCAAGTATTCTTTAGAAGATCAGCACTCTGGATTTTAAAAACATCAAAGTCATTTTGCAAAAAGAATAAACTGCAGTCAATTGGGCAATGTTTAGAACACTTGCTGCAGCAATGGATAGCAAGGATGCTGTCTAAACTACCTCTTTGATAAAGCTCTTCCCATGTTTTTTTGGGTTTACTGACCAAGAAAGTACAGTCCTAGGTTGTACATGGTTGTCTGCTTTTCCAAGAAAAATGGGCAGGAAAATAAAACTTTCTTGATTGTTACCTTGCACATGTAAATACTTGGGCCAGCTGTTGCATGACTGTTTTGCACAGAACTTGGTACCAAGGATGTCCTGTGAGGAATATTTTTGGGGATTCTTCTTGACATTATAGTTCTTTCACAAGAATGAAGGTGTCACAAATAATTCAGGTAATGTTCTGACTAGGGTGGTGTTATGGACCATGGTCTTTTTCCCTTAAATTTTTTTTAGTTTTTATTCTATTGTATTCCTTTTAACCTGATCTCTGTATAAAATTCTAACATTTTTCTTAGGACAGATCACACAACTGAATGTTTAATATAATAACAGTGAAATAATTCAGTTACATTCAGTTGCTGTCCTCCTTAATAGAATGTGTATGAAATAAAATCTTTAGATTATTCTTTGGGAAAATTTGAAGGTCCTGTGCTGTGAATGGCTAAATGCCAGGCTTGGCTGGTGTTCAGAGACTCGTAATACTTAGGGCTAGACTTTTCTCCAGCATCATGTTTGTTACAAAGTCTTGGGAAAAGCTGCTGCTTAGATATATTCTGCTAACTTTTAAAATAAATAGCAGTTACTTAAATCACATTTAAGTCTTCTAAACAAAAGAAGCCTATGTACAAAGTCAATGCTATGTGTGCGTGTGCATGTATGAATGTATCGGTATCAAGAGGTCAGGAATTCACTTCTGCTCCATCGCAGTAATCCTTTTTCAGAAATCCCTGTTTAAAGAAAGCTGTGAAGTTGTTACGGAAGCTAGAGGAAGTGTTACAAATGAATCTCCATTGAATGGCAGTGCTTTTTTTGTTTCTTGAACTCAATAGCATTTAGATCAAAAGATGTTTAACTTCTAAAGCAGCATTTTCTAAATTTGACATAATTAACTGTATTTTCTATATACCTTGCAAGATACTAGTACTTCAATACAAATCTGTGAACATTTTGCATCAAATCAGCATGAGATTCAAAATATCTTGTGGTTTTCTGAGTATGACAGTAGTCAGATTCTCCACAAACATCATTGCCGGGTCTTGACAGTCCCTCTGAGTCTGCTTGTCTGGCATATCCTCGTCTGGAACCATTGAAGTCTTGTTTCTAAATCATTAGCTTATATAAAAGTAAGATTGTCTTATTCTTATTCTATTATTTTTTTAACTTTTTATGCAGTATAACATTAAAATTGCAACTCCAATTCAGATGAACAGAACAGTTTCATTTGGACATCTATCCTTTTTTCTTTTAACCCTGACCTTCTGAAAAGCACTCTCTTCTGCAGAGATTTACACTTGGAATTAAGCCAGTAGCTGGTTTTATTTCTAGAAGTATAGCAACAAAAATATATATTTTTCAAAGAACTGCAAAAATAATCCTAGTTAACTATGAATAGCACTGATAGTACTCTGGGACCATGAAGAAGAAGGTGTTTGGGAACTGAGGGTAAATCATGCCTGACCAATGTGGTTGCCTGGATTTGTGAACAAGGTGAGAGCAGTGGATGTCGTCGTTCACCTCTACTTTAGGGAAGCTTTCAATGCTGACTCCCGCAGCATTCTTGTGTCCTAGTTAGGGTGTTATGGTCTGGATGGGTGGACAACCATGTGCCTTTAAGACTGCTTGGATGCTGGGGCTTAATGCCTGGTAGTCAATAGGTCCTCAGGGGTTGATCATGGGACACATCCTATTGCACACCTTTATCAGTGACCCAGAGGAAGCAACACTGCCTGCTCATTCAGTTTGCAGATGACACAAAATTTGGGGAGCCAGTGTGCTCAAGGGCAAGGCTACTGTCCAGAGGGACCTCAAAAGCCTGAAGGAGAAGGCCAACAGCAAGCTTATGAAATTCAGTAAGGACAAGTGTGAAGTCCTTCACCTGGGAAGGAGATGCCTAAGGGGCTAGGGTGCCCTGGCAGCAAGGAAGGCCAAGAACATCCCAAGATGTTATCAACAGTTGCTCAGCCAGCTGATCGAGGGGTGTGATTATCCCCCTCTACTCAGTGCTTGTTAGACCGCATCTGGGGTACTGCGTCCAGTCTTGTCCCCACTCCACCCTCTGTACAGAAAGACATGTATAACCTGAAGTAAGCTCAGCAGAAACCACTAAGGTGGTTGGGATCTTGAAGCACTTGCCCTGTGAGAAATAATAGTGTAAATAATAGATGTATATATGTATACAAATGAGTGATACACAGTGATGCTGCTCACTGCCTAATGACCAAGGCTCAGTCTGTTCCTGGCTAATGATCCCAGAGCAGGGAGAGTCCCAAAACTGCACTCACGAAATGGAGATAACAGTCTGAGTGTCCAAGAAACCAAGAGGTGCCCGAGACAACCCTGAGAAGAGGGGTGACCCAGAGGGAGACAATCCAGAGCAAGAGACCATCCAGAAACAGCNGAGAGGATAGAGTCAGGAAAAAAAGTCCTCTTTTCCTAAAAACACCCAGTGTCTCTCTCTCTCGCTCTCTCTCTCATTTTGTAAGAAAACATAGTTAGTGAAAGGAAATGACCTTTTGTGAAAAGGATCCCTCAGTTGATATAATATTGTAAATCAGGATCCCACTTTTTGCACATTGTAATCTGTTTTGCTAGCACAGGTTGTGCACCACAGTCCTCTTCTATCTTTGAGTACGTGCTCAGTGATTTACAATTTGCAGTATCCATTATGTTTCACAGTATGTTGCCTATAACTGAGATGTGATCCATTTATACATTATATTTGTTCGCAATCACAAAGACAAGATGTCAACATGTTTGTAAAGCTGTCTTGGAAAGATAACTTAAAAGCTTTAGTGTATTGTGGTACTGGTAAATGCAAAGTGATGCTGAGAAAAACATTGCTTGGGTTTGTTTTGAAGGCATAGCATTATGTACTTAAAAGCAAGTGTGTCTGCGCAGGGTTTGTTTCTTTTCTCACGCTCTGGTTTAGTGCAGCACAAAGATACATGAGTGAAGACTTGAAAAGGAAGCAGATTCTTTTAATTTTCTTGTCAGGCATGACATAAGGAAAAAATTTTGAAATAAAGATATCTAAATCCCCAAGCAGCTATAATTTTCTGAATTAGCTCTGTTGCGTTTTCATTTTTCCTTAATAGCCATTGTTTCAGACTTCGCTTCTTGTAGGCTTCATTTTTATGAGGACACGTGTTGGTTTTTCTATTGCGCTTTGGGGAAGGAAAAAGATGAACTCTTTGAAGGTAGAGATCAATGGCTGAGTATTATGAAAAAGACTGTTTTCTAACCATAACTCTATGATTTTTACTATTATTTTGGGGCATTGTTGTCTTTTAACATTAGCAGGTCGTGCACATTCCCTCTGAGTCTGTAGTAAGGTTTTGGACCTGGCGTTGTTCTCACATTAACCCTTAACCACTCTTTCTGTTTTCTACTGATGTGCATCTTGCATTGCCATCCACCCGTGGTGGCTTTGGCCTGAAGCCATAGCACTGAGTTTATTACCTACTGAATACACACTTTTGATTTAATTGGGAGTTAACTGTGTGACAGATGCACATAAACAGGGATCACAAAAGGTGTCTTGAGTTTGCATATGTAACAGGGTGCTAAGTTAATATATTCAACTGTATGCTCTTGCTTGGGTCCTGCTGTCACTAGCTTGCTAGAAGGGTCTTTGCAGAAGATTAAAACAAAGGTGTCGTCTGTTAAAATTTCAGTGTGCCTGGATGACAAAAAGAAAAGAAAATGCCTTGTTGCATCTTTCAGTCGCTCTTCAGTATCTGTTTCCAAACAATGGTGAGAAAAATAGTAGATTGTGAAATGCAGTTTGAGTTTTCATTTGCAATGATGTTCCTTAACAAACACTGATGCGTTCCCAGGACGTTTCCCAAAGGTCTTTAGGAGCTGGTTGAGTGTACCGTATGTGGAATTGCTTTCCCGTTCTCTTCCTCTGTAGAGTTTGCTTGGCACCTTCTCGCTGAAGAGTCCCCTTTGTTTATGTGACTTGCTTATCCTCTCTGGGATCTATCACAAACTGTATCCGTCTAAATCCATACTGCTGTATTCCCTCCTACTCAGCGGTAATACTCATCCAGTACTATGCAGAGTTGATGGAGCTGGCTAATCCAGAAGAAAAACCCAAAACAACAACAACAAAAAGTTAACTCTTGTAGTAGGTTGGCCTTTTGCCAGGCTACCAAATTGGACTGGCTCATCTCAGGGCCAAATATCAGGCTGGCTGTGTGGGTCTGAAGGAGGCAGGGGGATGGTTTGTACCTATCAGGGTGCATGGCAAAATTGCAGCAGCTCCCCTTCTCTCACATTGGCTTAAATTTGTTGCAATGCTGCGTGTACTCAGTTCCTTTGGGCCAGCTTGGGTAAATAATCATCCATAAGGTACAGCAACCATGCTTGGTTAATACCTTACTGGTATGCTTTTCATCTGTCCCCCTGTCTCCAGATAGTGCTACTTTCACCTTAATGTTGTAAAGTTTTATGAAGATAGCCATATATTCTCTGGAATTGGCGTTTTGAGCTGTACTTTCAAATGGTACGTGATGGTTTTGTTGGTTATGCTTATTGAGCTGAAAATGCACGCCCTTACAGTAGCTGACCAGCTGACCAGTCTTTTCACCAACCAGAACATCTTTGGAGTAGTGCTCTTTAAAAAAAAAAAAACAAAAAACAAAACAAAACTGCAGATATACGTGTGAATGAAGAAGTTCTTTTCATAGCATGTATATCTTTACTACATGTTGCTACACACGTTACTGTACTTTCAAAAGAGCTCGGTTGTTCGTGGACTTGCAGCAATATCACAGCCCTAATGTTAGTACTAGCTTTTAGTACATACTCAGTTCAGAAACTCTTGAAGTGTGGAGAGTATTGAGGTTTGGAATTGAAACCGCTCACAACTGTTGTTGCATATAAAAAGCTGTTGTTTAAAAAAAATTATATCCCAAAACTACCAGTTTGTTTGTATCTTGAATTAACACTTGTTACATGATTTTGGAAACGTTCCCCTGGAATCTCTCAGTAGGGAAGAAAGGATGTTTTACAGTCATTTTTCTATTGGGTGTGAGCTTTGAGTTCAGCCCATTCTTATTTTAAGTGATTTATTGAATCTCAGTGTAACCTTGGTAAGGAGTAGTACCAGGATATAGACATAGTCTTTGAAGTGTGTTTACAGAATACTGGAGATGTATTGATTTAGCTGTAGGATTAGAATTGTGTTAGAGACTGTGTAAAATAACTTCATTTGGATGCTAACGTTCATAAAGGTTTAAATAAATTATAAAAGGAAAAAGTGCAGTTTTCTGACTATAGATTAAAACTGGTCTCATGTTTTTAATTACATATCTTTTCTTTCTCAACAACTGTTGAGTGTAATGAGAGGAAGAGGGAAAGTAGAACAATTAAAGCACCATATGTACAAAACAATAAAACCCCGTCTGTATATGTATATTTATATAAGGTCTCTGTATCTTTCGGAAACCCTTCCATTCTTGCAGAAAATATTATGTTTCTGCACAGTTTAACCCTGCATATGTACATGATTTGAAATCCATCCATTATCAAGCAACAAAATTACACTACATCTTAATGATTTGGTGTGGTTTCTCTTCTAGAAGAAATAAGCAGCTTTCCCTTCAAATCTTGCTAGGACAGCAGCTGCAGATGAGAATGAGCTTCCATATTTAATACATTCTATTAACTTCACACATACAAACACACAGTCACTCACTCACACACCCCAGCATCACATTGTAGGTGAACAGGCCCTAATTAAAAGCGTGCACCATCTGCTGGTGTGCGGCAGCAGGGTGGCACTCCATGACCATCCTGATTTGTCTGATTGGAATGTGTTATTTATGAGCTCAAAGAGAAAATATGCCGCTTGTCTGGGGGAGGCTGCATTAAGAGCTGGATAGCACCATCTAACGGTACGGAGTTTCCTCTTCTTCCTCTCCCGTCCTCAGTCTCCTCCCCCTGTATTTTTATTTTTCAGCCTCGTCTTTGGAGTTTTTTATTATCATGTTTCAGACAATTTTGTGTCTCGTGTTTCACTTTTATACAGGATTGAAAACAGTTGTTGAAACATTATACTATTTGCGGTGTTTGCAGCAGACCTGTTTTTTCTCTTCCAGCACCACACACAGGGTTTTACTTTCTATAGTAAAAATTATACTGATGTGATGTGGTGGTAGAGAGGTGGGACATTATCAAGACAGCTGAGCAGGATCAGTTTACTGCCATTTCTCCTTTCCCTCCCAAGCACGTGTGTAAGGAAAGTATCTACTGTTCAGTCTGAAAAATTTGTTTTAATATTGAAATTGGCTCTCTCTGAGAGCAGAGATCATAACCTCTTCCTACTTGCAAAGATTGTGTCCTTTTATTGCTTCTTAGTGGGGACATGGATGGGGAGATGTTGGACTGAGGAGTAAAGTGTACTTTGTCAGGAGAGGAAATAGGTGACACGGAAGGAGCCCTTTTTTGTTATGGTTGGTCCAGTTTGGTGACTGCTAGGTTACAAAGTCAGAACTAGTAATAACATAATGTATTTAGTGTTTAGCTCAATGACCTTTAGGGTATGCAGAATAAGAATATTCATACTGATTGAAAATAATTTGGGGGTGATTTTTTTGTTCCTTGGCTTTTTCTTATAGTCTTGAGCTTTACGGTATCCATACTGGGAATCCAACAGTAAGTTTACAGCAATTACAAGCAGTAAGGACTGGACTGATACATGAAATATGAAATTCCTCTACAATAACTTCCAGTAAAACCACTTGTTTATAATTAAAGCATCTTGTCACTGTTTCAGCTCAGACAAGACAAGACCATGAATAAAAATATATATATATATTTTGCCCAGTTTTATACATATATGTATATTTATTTTTAAAAATCAGCTTGGTTTAAAGAATGTTGACATGTTCATGCACTGTGGCATATCTATGAATACACGTTTTATTGTTTGTGTTTAGAACGTATGCCATCAGAAGGATAAGAGATGCCTTCAGAGAAAACAAGAATATAAAGGATTCTGAAAAAATAGAAGAACTACTGAATAAAGCCAAAGCAAACCTAGAGGTTATTCATCGGCAGGTATGTTTATTTCTCTCATTTTATCTAAGAGTTCAAAACTGCTGTTAGCTGTCTTATGCCACTACAGATGGAAAAAAATAGATCCTTGCTCAAAACATCTCTGGATGAACAGTATGTTTTGTATGTCTGAGTTTGAGAGGGTGGGAAACATCTGTTTATGCATGATGGTTGCAATAGGGGATTTAGGGATATTGTTCCATTAACCAGAGCAGGCCTTGCTGTCAAAAGTTTATATGCTCTTCTGTTACCTTTTCTGCTGTTTGTGTTGTTATCTTTTTACTCTGCTTCTCTGTTCCGCCCTAATTTTCCCTTGAATCTGTTTCCTCTAGCTCAGGTGTATTGGATTCTTTGCCTCACACTTCCCTTCTCCATCGCAGGTTTAGAAGAGTGGCTGTGACACTGAGTAGTCTTGTCTTCTGTGTTTGTTTTTCCCCACCTTCATTGGTTTCGATGAACACTTTGATGGCACATAAACATATATATGTGTCTTTACATACACAAGTATCCCTAACAAGCCTGTATGTGAACAATAGGTAACTGTTTCATATACCAGCCTGTATTTTGCACTGGTAAAAATGTTGTGTATTTAATCTTTAATTCAATAAAATGACAGCAATAAAAGGTTAGACAAGATGTTATTTTCTCTTAGCATAAATTCTGCTTTTTTCATTACACCAGCAAAACCATTTTAATCTGATACTTTTTTTCTTTTTTAACATTTTTCTACTTTGTAGTAATGGTAAAGAAATTTTATAAGAAATCTTTATTGACTCAAGCTTGAGATAAATCATTGACAGCTACATTTTGCTCTACCACGTAATACATAAATCTTGCTTTAAAATGTTTTATATGTAGGTGTGAACTTTTTTGCTGGGAAGATGTTCAGAAGCAAAAAGGGCATACGAGGTTCTAGCTCCCTGGAATAGCATCGTTTGAATTTTCAGAATATGAAACAAGATAGAAGACTAGTATTTGATACCAATATCTTAAATATGTTGTTATCAGACTGTTGTCAATCAAATGACATTAAGTACCTATCTTTCGGTTACATATCTTGGATATCTTTGGAGGATATCTTTGTCACTGAGACATACCAGAATAGTGCAGAATGGCCTCAGTTATTGCTAAACCTGCAGAGTTTTGCTTCTTTGTTGTTTCAAATCTCAGCTATTTAAGGATTTTCTCCCACATGCGAAACCAACCTGCTAAAGCTAAAGTAGTTTTGAACTGGATCACATTTTGGCATCATTCCATGTAGGAATTTCAGGAAAAATATACTTGAAAAGTAAGGACTATTAAAGAGTCTGACACAACTTCCCGTTTTTAACACTGCTAAAAAAAGTGAAACTCATGTTGAAGTATCTTTTATATGTCACTCTTCCAAAAAGTTTCCAAAGTATAGTCATGCTGCATTCAGTTTTGGAATGGTGTATGTGTTTCTCTTATATTTTTGTGGAATTTAACATAGTTACTTAGTTACAATGGAACTTTTTTAAGATAAAATAATCTGGTAAAAGAAAATCAGTTTATTAAGATAATTTTTTCACACACGGGTCTCTGCTTCTTCATGTTTGGGTAATAAGGATTATCTTTTTCTGAGTCATTCCCCTCTTCCTCCCCCCACCCCCCCAAAAAAAAGAAAAAAGTTTTTCTAAAAAATTGAGAACTGTTGTTCCCTGCAGAAATTCTATTATGTTTCAGTGTCATCTCACTTTCAGCTGTAAAGTAAGAGATAAATATTGGAAAACAGCAACACTGTCTCAAAAGTACGGTTTTCATCAAGACTATTAAACACCTTAGCATCTAAATTCATGTTAATATTTACTTGCTGTCAAATTTAATCATGCTCTGTGGGGAGAAAAAATTCATTTTTGCTCCCTGTTTAATTGAAGATATAAGTAATGAAGTCATCTGACATTATTAAGACTTTATATTGAAAACTAACCAAGCATAATATGAAGTGCTTTTATTTTTAAATGCAGAAGCACTGAAGCAAACATGAGATCTAGCATACTTTTTTTTTTTTTTTTGCTAAGTTTGGGGTTTATTATGGTGCAGCACATCTTGGTATTGCTGACTCTTTCATAGCACGTTGATAGAAATTAAATAATGTACCATTTTGCTGACAATATGTTATTACTCTAAAATCAAATTTATATTCACTTTACATTCTAATTTATAGTTTAGTCATCAAAGTGACCATTGAAGTCTAAGTTTCATAAATAACTATTTGAATCAGCCTAGTGAGAAAATGTGAAATAGTGACAGATTACTGTCATTTTGTTCATGTCAGTCACTGTACAATTTGCTTGATTGCTATAAAAGTAGCTTTATAAAGCTGAAAATCATGGAGGAACATTAATCTCTGCCTTAGTCCTCCTCTGCTTGTTACTGGGTTCAATTTAAAAACAGTTTGGCTAAAGGAAGGAATAACTGATTCTTTTCTCAACACTTTGAAGATTTTTTGTGTGTGTTGACTGTGTGAACAGCACAATCTGTGGTGTCTTCCCTGTAAAGAAGGGCATTGTGAGAAACGCATTGTCATAAGTTTGAAAAAGAAAAAAAAAGTTTTGAGGCTAAGTCTGGAGGTCCTTTGAGGATTATCATAGCAGCCATTCCCCGGCTATGCTGATATGACTTAATTTGTGAGTTTTCATTGCTGCTGGAATATGTGAGTGGTAGGACAATTTGTCCTGAAATGTTACTGCTGTTGGCGAGATTCAAGATTTATAGAAGCCACTTGGAGGATAGGATAGATAATACTGAGTGTTTTGAAGTGTTTGCTAGTTTTCTTTGTGGCATGCTGTCTCTTAAGTTTTGAACTGAAAATACAGAAGTGAAATTCAAAAGCTATATTAGACGTGTATGCTCTGTTTTAATATATAGGAAATTTCATTCTTATGTATCGCTCCACAGTACTTTCTCCTCAGTTTTGTAGGTGGAAGCTACCAGTCATGTTATTGTTCAGCTAAGAAGGATTTTTTTTTTTTTTTTTATTTTACTGGGAGCTCTGAAGGCTTTAGTATCAATTGTACTGGTTTTGACATCACACAACTACAGTACAGCTGGCTGGTCATCAGTGTTTTCTCAGGGAACAGATGAACTTTTCGTTTTCTTTTGAGTTGTTCTTCCTCAGGCTTGACCTCTCTTACTGTTCCTGTCAGATGTGTAGAAGAATGAAGGAAAATGGTTTTGAAGTATGAGAACTCTGTTAAAAAGGTTCAGCTGATAATGATAGATATTGATACTTGCAACATTTTTCATGTTTGCAGCATGTTGTAAGTACATTCTAATCCTTGCAATATTAATTGATTTTAGTAACTTTAGCTCAATTTCTTTTAATGAAATGCTTCGAGACTGTGCCTTGGTAAAAGCCTGTGTCATACTCAGTGTGAGGTTTCAGTCTCATATTCTTGTGTTTCTCCATATTTGCCATTTCTAGTAAAAATCTGTTGTCTTGTTTTGAAATTTGTGTAAGATAAGAACAATGGAACAGTTTTTCTGGATCTTTTTTTTAAGAAGCCAAGTTGCCCATGCAGCTGTATGTAGCCAAGTACTGTTCCTTCTTTTGTAACAGTAGCCTACGAGGAAGAATATGATTAAGGCAGCAATATGAATCCTTAACATATATTAACTTTCAGTGTTCTTTACTTTGAAAAAGACACAGATGCAGGTGGAGGAAGGTATAACATAGAATGGATAATACCTGTCTTTTAATAAACAAGAGAAAGCTTGAAATTGAAATGCGGAGGCATTAAATTCAGACCTGTATTTTTGTAGTCCAGTATGAGAGTAAATGCATTTTCTGTCCAGTAAATATCTGTAAGGTTTTGGTGGGGGAAAAAAGGGACGAGAAACAAAGAAAAAAAATATAATAGGTGTGATTTTGAAAAAAGTTTGGTAAATTTGAACAGAAACCCAGGTGAGTCAGAACTTGGCCCTTCACAGGATGTGTTAGCAGTGAGGACCACTTCAACCAGCCTTTCCAAATAGCTTTTTCATCTTGGCATGTAGGATACTTTGGAGACATGGAATATTGTAACAGATGCCAAAAGCCCTGAGCTGGCATACCAGCTTGATTTCTTGCATCTGAATGTGCAGGAAGTATAGCAGACATTTTACCTGTCCTCAGGTGGTGTGGCTCTCCAGGTTACACCTGTGTGAGTCTCCAGAGCAGGGTTACTCCTTAGGCTTTCATTTAACTCTCCTGATGGAGAGCAAGTTTATATTTTCACAAGGGATTTGCTGCTGTTTGCCCTTCTGACTAAATTACAAGTGGCAGGTTCTGCCTCCCATATTAAATACCAAAGTGGATCCTGAATTGAAAGTAACCTTTAGGCTACAAGCAAAAGCCATTCAGAGGTGGAATGAGGCTTTGTCTTTCCGATCTAAGAGCCTTAGTATAAAACACAGCATTTGATGTATGCAGTAACCTTTCCTAAAAAAATCTAGAGACTGTTGAGTGTTGGCAGCTGCTTTTAAAATACTTTAATTATCTTTCATGAAGAGCTGTCATTATTTTTTTTACATGTATTTAGTGGCTAATCCAGAGAGGTTGGAGCCTTATAATAAGTAGTAAGTAGTTATATAATGCATCCAGAGCTCTGAGAATCTGATGTTATGCACAGAGGAGGGCTGTCTGAAGGACAGGAGAAGGACTTATTTCCTGGTGAGCAATTTGGTGTGGAAGTATCTCACATCTGATCAAGTAAATGCTAGATGTAAACTTCCACATGGAAAATATGAAGTTTCGTCAGCCTGGCTGTTCAGTAGCTTCTTGAAACAGTTAGCAGCACTGATTGAAGCAGTCTGTGCTGAAGAAAGCTCCAGAAGCAAGGAAACCTCATGTTTTTAGGGAGATGTGCTCATCTGCCACTCATCCCTCTGTGCTTTCTGCTTTCCTGTGTTTGGTGTCTCAAGGGCTCCTGCCCAGTGTGTGAGTGAATACCGTTCATAGGACTGGCTGTTGCAACAAAACTTCGAGGAGCCTCTTCCAATGAGGGTAGTAACAGCAAGTGCACGTGTGTCCTAGTATAAATGTAAAATGTTTCCAAGAGAGGGAAGATAGAAATAAGTGCTGCTGGTTTTGATCACAGCTGAAATGACTTCTGCCACGTTTCTAATCTGACTGTGTGGTCCTGAGTTGATGCCTGCCAGTCTGGTTTGTTGTGGTGCCAGTTGAGGGATGGTTTCAAGATTGAGTTTCTAGCATTAAAGTATATTAACATTTGAGCAACCTTCTGTCTGTCTTGCTGGGGGTGTCTGCTGCAGAGCAGAACATTTGTGGAAGATATCTTTTTTACTTAACAGGAAAAAGAGAAGCGTGTCAGTTTTGTGTGTTATTTATAAAATATAACGTTGTAAAAGCCTTGCATATGTATTGTGACTTGTGCTCATGTCAGAACATAGATCTCTCCTGAGCATCCCGTTTCAGTGGTGTTATCGTGAGGTTAAACCAGTTTTAAGAACAGCTAGACCCTGAGGAAATTAAAAGCATTGCTGTTTTGAGGACTTCTGAAAAAAGTAAGAGGGACAACAGTGCTGTTATTACAACAGTGATCTCTTTTTGTGGTCTCCACAGTTTGTTGGTTGCTTTTTAATTTGTTGTTGTTTCATTACAGTTTCCTTGCTGAGAAAATTTTCCGTCCTGGTTTTGTACTGCTTATTGAAAGAGACAGTGTCAGGTTCAATGGCACCTCAACTGAGCAGGCACACTTCCCTCCAGGAGGAGCTTTGGCACGTTTGTCTGGTGCCTCAGATTCCCAGGAGTGTGTTCGGCTGCCCTTGAACTGCAGTCTGTAACGGAGGATGACGACGTTGGTGTTGACGCCATCACTGCCCGACAAGTCACCTAGTCCCATAGCTGTGGTGCAGTGGTTTTTTAATGACATTTTCTCCTCCCATGCTCAGTCATCAGTCTCTCAGCATGTTATAGTTCCAGTATTTTTCCCTTTACAGCTAACAAAGGGAAGCATTTTAGCTCCTCTTCAAGCTATTGCATTCTTTTCCGGCCTTTCAGATGGCCATGCTTCTCCCATCGGCACACTGAAAATACAGTATGTAAAATCTTGCCCCACCACTCTAAATCAGATGCCTTTTGTTGTTTCTTCTACAGACAGTTTGTCAAGTCTAAAGAATTAATTCTCATTTCATTCTCAGCATAAGGCCAGCCTGCAAAGAACTTTGTCCTATTTGCTCCAAGAATCTGTCTTCACAAGTGTTTTTTATTTCCCCATCTTATTATCTTCATGCTGCTTCTGTTAGTTCAGTCACTAAAACTCTTCCATTATCCCAATTGCAAAGGTGCCAGTTGTTTTCTTATTTTAAAATTGCTTGTTGAAATGAAACCTGTTTATAAACCCCACCAATGTTAACTGTCATTTAATACAAATCTAAAAAAAATCAGTTACTTCAAAAAAAAAAAGAAAAAAACCTTCTTTATGGTACTCTGTGTCTGGTATGTCTGTATGTATTGTAATCTTCTGGTGGTCCACTGAATACCCCTGTGGTTTAGCATAGCACCAGACATGATCTCTGTCAGTAATGCCATTTGACTGCATTTTCAGCCAGGTAAATTCACAGTCATCTAGTTTTATTTTTACAATAAACATAAACATGTGTGGCCTTCACATAAAGCTCTTCACAAAGAAATTTCATAATTGAAGCTTCACAAAGAAGCTTCGTCATTGATGTATTATGTTTCAGTTTTACCTTTTTTGCAGTAATTTGGATTCTGTCTACAGTCTCTGTAGTAAGCTGCTTGTATTTGAGGGAAATGTGTTTGATCCTTGAAGCTGTGGTGCAGGCCAGGCTTTACAGAAGAAAGGTTCTAGTCTCCAATATCAGCATGTCGGATCCAGCCCTTGGAAGTTTAAGCAGGGAAAACTGCTTCCTAGACAAGAGTGTAGAGAGAAATTTAATTAGTGTTTACGCAGTCTCCTTGGTACTGCTGCATTGCTGCTGTCTTTGGCTCTGTGCTTTCTGAGGTGAGCCTGAGGGTTTTTTGGCTGTTAAAAGCTATAGCTGCAGTGCCCTTCATCTTGGTGACAGGCATTATGCCAGTACATTAATTCTGAAAGCAAGGAAAAAGAAAAAGAAAAAAGGAGCCCAAACTCTTCCAGTCGCATGTAAATCATAAACTGGCTGATTCCTTTTATTATTCTCTCTGGGATATGTCAGGTGTATGCTTCTCCCCTTCAAGGTATGGACTGCCTGAACGTCCTTCCTAGGCTGTTTGCTTTGCAAGTGAACCATTACTAAGCAGAGTTTCGATTTCACCTTTATAACTTGGTCACCTGTAGAATGTACATAAATACATACTTTGAAAGAAAGATCTAGTTTCTCCTGTAAACAAGGTCATGTCCCTCACCAGGGCAGTTGTGAATATTGTAGTGTAGTGGCTAAATGATACATTCATAGTCTTTCTCCTATGAGCATAATTCACTTGCTGAGCAGTTACTTTGGTGATTTTTGACCATATTCTCATCCAAGGGTATGGTTAATGAGAGCACTATGTGATCTAATCACTTAGCCTTTCACATTAATACAGATCTTGTTTGTAATTCTGTTGATTTTGTTGTTGACCCAATGCCTTGGTTATGTGTTCAAATGATCTTAGTTTTAATTGAAAGTACTTTTTTGTCTCACAGCAGTCTAATTTCTATGCACATTTGTCAGTAGTGAATAGTTATTGGGGGTGATTACTCTCTAACTGCTTGTGCCAGTATACCTCTGGGAGGTTAATCAATCTTGTGCTTTTTAATTGACATCAATAATGTGTTTACATTTATCAATATTTCTTAATTGTCAAGGTATAACAGTGGAACTTCAATAATAAATCATGCCAATGGTTAACTTCATACATTAGATTTTTAGGAGTCTCCTTAAGCAGTTTGACATGTTTTAAATTGCTTTTAAATTATTTGTATATAGGCTTATCGGGGAACAGGAGAAAAAAATGGTATGTGAAGTTGTGCTGCAGAATAATACTAAAGAACTAACCCATTGACAGTAAAATACCTTTTACTACATGTATGGTATGTTTGATGGGTAAAAAAAAAAGGAAGTACGTACTTCCCTGTCATTTGAGCAATTCAAGGTCAGACATGCCTGCATTCCCGTTCCTCTGCCTGCCTTGTTCTCCATCCAGGCTCCATGCTCTAATACTACTCCAGCTTAATATTCTAAAATATCATGTTCCATTGTATTTTCAATAAGATACTGTTAGTTTTAAAATATTGTTAATAGATTAATAGTTTTTTATTTCACTTATTTGAACTTGTATGAGAGATAAATATCTGTCAAACAGGTGAGTTAAACACTAATGTGAAGCCTGATGCCATCCTACCCAGTGTTGCCCAGAGGTTTTGTTGTCAGTGTACAAAGCTGTCTGTACTCTTAACATCAAGATGAGCTTTTAATATTTTAATTTGTCTTTTCGTATAAAAGTTTGTTTTCATCTAGCAGCCATTTTGTTGACTTCTTGCAAATGTTAAAAGTAATAAATTAAGCCTCTCCCTAATTTTTTTGAATGAGACAAGTCTGAGAAGACACAGCTATCTAATGAACAAAATTACAGCGGTTAGCAAATCAAATCGCATTAAAGCAAGAATATGTAATCAATCCCTTTGTGGAGGGTAAAGCAATTCAGAAGACAAAACCATTGACGCTTTCTCTAGCATGGCAGGTAAGGTACATTCATGTTTCACATAGAGGGCTTTGCAGTAGGGTGCTGGTGCTGGTAAGTTATGTTTAGTTTCAAAAGCAGGCATCCTGGGGTGCAGGTGAATACGGCATGTTAGCCCAGACACTGCTGCCCCTGTTCTGAGCTAGAGATCATTTGCATCCATGTCTCGAAGGGTAGGTGTACAAGTTTGTGAACACAAGTCTTTAAGAAGTGGTGACCTTTCAGTGTCATTCAAATTGTATTTGCCCTTCTGTTTTCAAACTTGCTAAGATACCTGAGATGTACGTGAATCTAAATTTCATTTGTCTGTTAGCATGAAGAATGTAAAACTTGTGTGACTTAATTTCAGAAAAGATTATTTTCATGCACTGTCCTCCAAAAATATATTTAATTTCAGTATAGCCTGAACAGTAGGTTAAACTAATTCAATTGGCAGGTTTTCCGGTACTTTTGAGGAAGACTAAAATTGCTGCTACCAGGTAGTCAGCTGGGATATATTTTGAAACCTAAGTGAGCCTGGTACAGGAAATGTGTCTTTTAACCTTCTTCCTTTCCTCAGACATCCTACATTGAGTGAATACTGAGGCTACTGAGAAAGCAAGGAGTGCAATGAATATCCGTAATGTGTATTCTCATAGGCTGAAAAGAAAGGATGGCTCTTTTGGTCAGAGGGTACCTGAGCAGATTGATAGCAAGGATCTGGACTTGTGTTCACACGCTTACATGGACTATTACGGGCACTTAAGAGCTCTAGATACTCTAGATGTCACTAGAATGTAAGCTCTAAAATTAATAAGATTTTGAGAACATGAGCTTTTTCCCTCTAATGCATCTAGGTGGAATTTGGGGTCTTTTTCATCTTCTGCTGAAGTACAGGCCATCTATGTTTCTATTTCTTTCCTAAATCTTCAGCTAAAAGAATAAGTTCATGTAGCTATTGTACAAGTCTCTAAGGAATACTTCCTTCAGGGAGTAATTCATGAGCTGCACAGTGCACTTTATATTTTTCACAGGTGCTTATCTCATGTGTCTCCTCTTGTAAAGCTGAAAGCTCTGGGTTGAAGAAGTATTCAGTAACAATTGCCACTGTTGTGCTTGCTAACATACAAACAGGAAGCCTGTGAAGCTCAGCTGATCAGACTTCAGTGGTGGTACTTCTGGTTTCAAAGGTTTGCGGTGATCTAGAGTTAAGAATTTGTTTTTTGTGAACATCTACCATTCTGTGCAAGTCAGTAGTCAGTTCGTACCTGACTCCTCTGTCGTGATGGCAGTTTATCTGGAAGTAGTGGCAGGTAATGCACTGAAAATCAGGTTACCTGTTTTGTATATCCGTTTAAGGTGCTAAAATCCATCTGTATAGCTCATTAGTTTTGTCAGTGCTGCTTGACTTTGGTTTTCATTTTCAAGTTTTCATTTAAAGGAAGATTGGAGTTCTTTATTTGACTTGCTGGCTAAAGCTTTTTAAAATGTAAATAGCAGTCTTGTACCTCTGATACAGAGTGCTACAAAGCTGAGAGAAGGAGAGTCTGACCTACTCTTACAAAAGAAAACAAAACTGAGGAAGAGTGGAACATAGGAACAGAGGGATCCAAGGTTTCCCACCATATAGTAATGGATATGACCTTTAGTATTGAGGCCTTTGGATCAAAATTAAGTTGGCATTAAAATTTTCTAATAAATTCCCTGCTGAATCTCAGAGGTTTTTTTCCTCAGATTTAATTCACTAAGGTCATAATAAAGCAAGGGCTGTCTGTGCTATTGTAATTGCTCTCAGCAGGCTGATATTATTGCAGAAAAGTGCCAGCTACTGTGCTATTATTTCTTTCTTCAAGCACTCTTCTTCCTACATGCTTGCTCCCGTTGCTCTTAGGTCTACCCTAAGTAGGAAGTGAAGCTATTTTAAATGCCATTTGCTTCTTGTTCTAACATGTTTTTCTAGTAATGCTTTCCTGAGTCTCTTCAAAAAAGGGAATAAAAGCATAGCCTGTCTTATTCAAGAATAATTAGGGGCTCAGATTTCCTTTCCTTAATTCTCATCTAACCTTTATGCATTAGATTCAGCCTCTAAGTTCTTAAAAGTTGATAGTCCTAAACACACAATGCTTAGTTCGTTTTGGCTTGTTGCTTTTAGGGTTATGGATTAGATGTACAGCTAAAGGAGTTTCTCTTTGGTGCTTGGGGAGAGACACTGAACACCCATTGTCCTGTGTTTCATTAAAAAATTACAAATTAGAGCTCATCACAGTGAGGCATATGTATTTGGGGTCCTGCGCTTGTAGTTTAATAGCACATCTTCTTTTGCAACGACTTTCAGAACAGCATTGTTGGTGTGATGTTTCTTGTATGAATGCAGATGTATGCTTAGCATGCTACTGGTAGATCTGTTACTATTCTATTGGAAGTAGATCAGTACAGTAAATAAATGCAAATACAGAGATCATGGTTCTCCATATAATTTTGTGTGACTATGAGAGACTTCGTGCAGCTTCAGTATCAATTCTGCGTGAGCTGCACCAGCTGTACACTGATTTTCTAGATGCAACTTCCTCCTTTTTCCAGCCAGACCTGCTGTCTAAAATGTCAAGTTTCTGTTTGTAGTGGTGGCATGTTAGGAGCAGTGTGTATGGTGGCTGGTCCTTTTTAACAAATGAAGAGATATTTTAAAACATTGTAACTGTATCACATGATGAGTATTTTGGAGTGAGGACAGACCAGTGTGGGGCTAGATACTTGATTGCGAACACAAAGTACTAATTGGTGTTGGCTCCCTCAGCATGACTGGTAGCTCAGGCGTTTGCAGTTTCAAAGGACCATCTTGGCCCTAACTCCTGCCTGGTATCCACATCTGGCTTCCCACACCCCAACTGGCTTCACACTTACCATCTTCACCATCCTGATCCATCATCTTCCTCTTGCGCTAAGTCCTTCCCTGGGGATTTCTTACCTAAAGTGTCATGCACAGAGTATTTTTTTATGTATCGCTGGCCACACGCGAATGTTTACGTTTCTCTGCTCGTGGCATTCATTGCTGCCAAAGAAGCCAGTTCTCTGCTCATGGCATTCTTTAGCATTCGTTGCTGCCAAAGAAGCCGGTCTCTATACACAAGAAAATTACTGGCATGGATATTCAGATGCTTATTTGCATATTCAGCTAACATATGTACAGTGGGATGTGTCCTCTTGCCCAGATGTGATCAGTTGGAAATGAGGAGCAATAAAAGATGTTTTACAAAGGCAGTTCTGGTTCTGAAATGCATGCAGCCATATTCTGCCCACCTTCAGCCTCCATGGTAAGTAGAACTGTTTGTACCACAGGGGAAAAATATCAAATTATGAATACATTGGCCGTATCTTTGTTTATCAACAGAGAAATCACATTTAGGAAAAACATTTAGGAAAAATTAGTGAATCTCTTTCTATGGAATATAAAAATGGTGTGTGAAGTGCCAGAAACACCTGTGGCAGAAAGTGGCAGAAACACGTTCTGTTTGACTGGAGGGAAAACTGAAATTATTGGCTTAACAGAAATATTAATTAGTACAATTTGTCCTTTAGAGAAGCAAAAACGCTTTGTAATTTTTTTTTTAGGCTACATGACATTCTTCGTTGTCAAAAGACTGACTCTTTGTTCTCCTATGCCATCCCAATATTTAGCATACTAGTGAGGCTCTGAATTCTTGTAGACCAAATTATGGAAAGTCAGGTAAGTGGCATTTTTCTTTATTATATTGCACAGGTTTAAAGTTATGCACAGTTGGTATACAGATACATTGTAAAACTTATGTAGGAGAGATGCGCAATATAATAATATTAAAAAGCCACTTACACACCTTACTGTTCATGCAGCCAGTTCCATGGCCCAATATTTGTTGTATGGTGGGCATGAGGTCTTCTGTACAGTGCATACTGGGGCATGCAGCTGGTTAAGAATTAGGTCTGTCTTTCTTTCTGTATCTAATACACAAAAGGCCAAGCACAAAGGATAGCTGTTACATTTGAGAACAAAGTGAGATCCAGTGGTTTTTCTTCTCTTTGGTGGTATTTGGCCATTGCTGTTCAAATTTGGTTTTTGAAGGCCAGGAAGGATAGTTGACTTAGGGCTCATCAATCACTGCAAACCTAACCTGAATTGGTGGTGCTAATACTATTTTCTACTAGCATATTAACGAGCACCAGCAGTAACTCAGTTTACAGAAATAAAACCTATTCTTAACAGAAGTGTGTTAAGGATTTTATTTTTGGTTTTGTTCTTTTACCTGTGCACTAAATTCTTTTACACAGAAACTGGTTACAAAAGAACTTTACAACAACTGCTGCAGCAAACTAAGGATGACATTATTGTATAGATGCACAAAGAGAGAGAGAACTTGAGCAGGAGTAATGTTGCGTATTTTTACTGTTATATAAACAAATCCCAAATGCCAATATAATTTAAAAAGCAAATTCAGTATTTGTAAATTATGCAAAGTGGGAAAGCAGTGTTTTAATTTGTTCATGGTATGTTTGTCAAACCTGTGATTTCTGTTATTCCCTCTTAAAAGTAACCATATGACTGCTCTCTGATATATGTGCTGCAGATTATTTTTGGTCTAGAAGGTGACATTTAAGTAGTACTTAGAGATTTCTACCTGTGTCAGCTTTCAGATTTTGAGCATATTTGTTTTAGCCTTATTTCTTAAGATCAAAAAAATTAAAATAGTTTTTAAACCAAAAGGGTGTTTTTATTTATGGGTCTTTACTGTATTTCCTACTAGATCTAGAAAGGCTCTTTCTCTTACTTCATGGGAGAAAATACTGCTTTGGGATAAACACTGGGATTTCAATCAACATCATGAATTTTTCTGGACACTTTTGCAGGGTGAGAATGAGAACTTGACTAAAACAGCTCTTAAGTCTTAGCTATTGTAGAATCCAGCACTTGCCATAAGATACCAAAATAAAGTCAGGAGCATAAACCAGTCTTGGATCCAAGAGGTCACACCTGAAGCCAAAGTTGTAATTTGTAAGTCGTTTCCACAAAACTTTGCTTGGGATTTTTTCTAGTGGAAGTAGAAGTTAAGATGTACTTTTGAACTTCAGTTTGTGGAAAGCTGTGCATGTTTCATCCTGGTTGCAGACAGCTTTGACAAGGCAAGGAAAGTGTTTTAGTATCACCCTCAATGCCACCCTTGCCTGTCATAATGAGAAAGATGCCTATTTGGTGACTGCTTTCTTCCAGCCCAGTCCAGCTGCCTCCAGCTAGACCTTTCTTTGGGAAGGTCAATCACAAAATTGCATATATATCTCTTGGGAAATTCAGTGTGTGTGAGCAGTAAGCACAAACAACAGAGGAAACTCCTTATTTCAAATTTTTTACTGATTTTCAAATATTTCCTATTGATCCTGGTAATATTTGTCAACCATAAATAAATATAACTTAAACAGCAAAGCATTTTTACTATTTATTAAGCATGAAAGCAAATTTCTTCTCTCATATCTAGCGTTGGTCCTCCAGATAAGCTTATAAGTATGTTGTTCTGACAATGTAGGTAATTTATGATACAGCCAGGGGTGTAATTGTGCTGTGAATAAAGAGGGGCTTTTAGCTTCCAGGGATATAAAGTATTTTTCATGAATATTAAGTAAACTTTAATGATTGAGGAAAAGAGCGAAGTGGAGGACAGTTGTTTATATTCTGTCTGAACTGGCCTACAGCCACATTAATGTTTGTAACAGATTTAAAGTATAGCTAAAATAACAGAAAGGATTTCCTTCTCTTTTTCCATACTATTTTCAGCACTTTTTAAACATACATATAACTAAAAGGTTGAAGGCTATCTGCTTATTTACTAGTAATTTACGCAAGACATTAAAGAAAAATGGAAAGTAACTGTAATCAGTGCTGTTTGAGAAGTAGTGATGGATTGCAATTGAATGGTTTGAGGCTATTAATTGCAAAGAGATTATTCTAGTTCGGATACCTCTGATGTCAGATGCTTGAAATATTAGTTATTTCAAAGACAAATTGGTTTATAAATTATTAGTAAATCTGTACCAAGGTGATTAAACCCACTTGTAAACTGTCAAACATGGATACTATTTCAAGTTGTAGTTTAGTCACTTGTGTGCTGGAAAAGGGAGTTGGGAATTAAATTTAGGGGTTATATGGGAATATGTGGAGCGACCAAGTTACTTTTGCGAGTGAGCATTTCCTGTGCTTTCTACTCGCTTAATAAATTTTTGTTAAGCTTTAAAGTTTTCCTAGTCCACCACTAGCCTTTTGTCCTGATTTCAGCTGGGACAGAGTTAACTGTCTTTATAGTAGCTAGTGTGAGGCTGTGTTTTGGATTTGTGCTGAGGAGAAGGCTGATCACACACTGATGTTTATAGTTGCTGCCAGGACAGTCAAGGGCTTTTCAGCTTCTCTGCTGTGCCAGTGTCTGCAGGGGCAGGAGACTCTGGGAGGGAGCACAGCCCCAATTACCAGCCTAGGATTAGACCTTAAATATTCTCATGCTAGCTGAGCAAAGGAGATTTTGCCTCTTCACTTCTTACCCACTTTCCCGCTGCCAGGCCCTATTTCTGTATTGCAGCAGCTGCTTTCCTTTTCTTTCCTACTCTCTGCTGTCACCCCCAATCCAATCCCCTTTTACAAGGAGGAGGACTGGATTTTTGTAGTGTTGATCTTAAATAATATATCAGACTATATTTTTAAAAACCCTGTTTGCTAACACTCCTGAGTCTTTTGTGGGTCTGTACCAAAACCTCTGGTGCTGGCAGTAGAAGTTGCTTTTATGCCTGAAACTTTTGCCCAGACGTTAGNAACTCACTTGACCACTTGGGGGAGATAAAAAACAGCAGATCTACGCAGCTGTCACACAGGTCACAAATACAATAATGGCATCCTCGAATTTCCACTCTGAAGGTCTGCCATTGCTAGACCATACTGTTTGCAGTAAAGCAATATTGTTTTCCAGTAGGACAGAGAGAATATATTGCACTTCATGGGTCTTCTTGGGAGTACCATCCCACGTCATTCTTCTTATAATTTATCAAATGTTGTTCATTGAAGCTGATACAGAATTGCTTAATGTTTTGCTGTTGGATTTATTGACTTTTAAGGAATGAGAAATTGAAACAGTAGATGCTGAGGAATACTTCAGTAGTTTAAAAGTCGTGTTAACTTGTTTGTGTAGCTACTGAGTTTCACTATGTGTTCAGACTCTCACATGCACTTATAAACACTTAGAGGATTCCAGTCCCCTGCACAAAATAATTAACAAATCTTGGAGGCCTGCCAACATCTACACCCAAAGCAGTGAAGGAGCAAAAAAGCAAGAGGACATCTTTTTCCATTTATTTGCTCCCATCAATGTTGTTTCATTCCAAGCTTGAAGCTTTCTCACTGGTATGTTGTCTGTGGTGCGTCAATATTGTCAGGAGGGTGTAAGCACAATTACAGGCATTTTGGGCCACCAATTTTTATCTTTGTTATTTTACATAAAACATTTGTTGTAGTCATTAGAAAACTTGGCATTCTAGATACTCTCTTATATGTACTATTAAAAGTGCAATCATCCGTGGGAAATATTCCCCAGCAATGTCCTGTTGGTAGCTACAATAATAATAAACAGATGTAGTTTATACAAAGCAAAACTTCTATGATGGGCATCGCAGCTCCTCTCAAGTGCCCTGGCCTAGAGTTAAGGTTTGGGGGCAGGGAGCCTCCTGTTTTCATCTGCTTTGGGTTTTTTCCTCTTTCAGTTTCTATCACTTTTCAGCCATTTCTTGTAGTTGAGGAGCAATTCTCTCTTCCTCACTCCTGCTGTGTATCTTGACCTTAGGTCTCCGCACAAATGCCACTCCCTTGCCAGAGCTATCTCCTTGCAGGCTTGTTCTCATAGGTGTTCGTGCTGGTTACCATTGCGTCCTCCTGTGCTGGTGTGAGTCTTGGTCTGCTGAGATGGATCACAGGAATGGGTTTTTCTTTCCCAGCCTTTCTTTGAGACTTCATGGCAGTGCAAGTTGCCTTATAAGGCTTATAAGCCTTGAGGCAATTTGACATCTTACCCCAGCTGAGTCAGTTCTAATAAGGAAATTCAAGGACCAGAGGTCTTGTCACTCTTCCAGCTCACTTCCAGCTTGATGAGCAGGACCACAAACACTGCAGGATCTTGTTCCTTTCTTCTGTCTGTCGTCACTGTTCCCCTTTGTTCCTGCCAGCTGGTGCTGAGTAACTCTGTCACGTCCAGGGGAGATGGAGCTAGAGGACTTCACATTCATGTCAGTCCTGCTGGACTTGCCATTAGTGCAACCCCTTGCACCATCAGTGCACAAAATATCAATCTGCCCTATTAGAGCTGCAGCAGTTTGCTCCAGTTTTTTCAGTGCACAGATCGCTTCTCTGTCAGTGCTCAGGATGTGACCATCTTCTGCCATTGCAACTTGTAATCTACAGTGACCTCTTCCCTTCCTCCCTGGGGCCCCGCGCGAGTCTTTCACCTGCTGCTTGTAACAGGCAAAATCACCTGGCTGCTTGCTGGGAGTATCCACAGCATGCACGGGACACACTGGTTCCTTGTCCAGAGAACATAAGCATCAAATGTCTGCGACATAACGGAGCTGTCTGTGGGTGACGCAACTTTTATCAAACTTGTCCTACAGATGCTGTTTGCCTGGAAACTCCAAGATCTCCTTCCACGTAAGCGACTTCAGGTCACCCACTGCAGATGCATGTAGGGCAAGTTACTGAAAAGAAAAAGGTTGTTTATAAGTCTTTGGTGTTCATAGAGATGGGATGTCCGTAAAAAAAAATTCATAGCCCACCCTTGTTCCTCTGTTCAGGAGAGAACCTGTTGGGTACATTTTGGTCATACCGTGGAACTAGTCATATCTTCAAAGGACTAAGCTTTCCAGTTATTTCAGATAGTTCTCTCAACTAAGAAAATAAATGTTAGCTCTGTGAAGTGTTGTGTTATTTATACATGCTTTTAAAAACAGATAAATTATTTAAAAGTAGATGTAACTGAAGTAATTTTATGTCTCTTAATCAAAAAAAGCGAAGTATCACACATTTCACATAATGTGTGAATATTATTTTCAGACATTTTTGAGAGATTACTTGTTTCACAATATGACTGTAATGGAATTAATAGAATACTGTGCCCATATGATTTATTTATAAATAGCTACATAAATACATATTTTTACATTTTTTTTACATTTTAGAAAGAGGTTATTACCCTTAAATTCAGAAGGTGAAAGAGTACAAACTTTACATCCTCAGTACAGGCTTAACAGCCTCAGCATTGTTTTGGCTTCTAGCTCCTTGCATGGTTTTGCTTTCTTCTTTGCTTATGTACATCTTCAGTTTTCCACTCAAATATTTTCTGTCTTTTAATATTGTCAACATAAAATACTATACTGATAATTCCAATGGCAACAGGTATGAGAGCTGGTAAGGTAACCCTTTACCCTTCAGTGTTGTTCGGTTCCAAGTTTCCAGCAAGCATTTAGCATCTGTGCTGTGCAGGAGTCCAGCTGCCTTATACTGTGTAGGGGAGATGAAACATTCAGCAGAAATAGTTATAGACTATTAAATATAGATATTTCCTGAATCCCCTGAATTTCCTGAATGTCCCTGGAACTTGAAGCATTTTGCCAGTGCTCAGCTTGAGAGGGGGTGTCAGAATTTCATCACTTCCTTTCTAATCTTGGTCACATTTTCCTTACTGCTGAATAAAAATTCCTCTCACTCATTGTGCTCAGTTATAAAGTATGTCATATAGATGACATTTCAGTTAGGGAAGGACATGTTGGAACATTATGATTGATCCAAGTGAGTAATAACACTACATATGATTTGAATGTCTTTTCATGTGAGGAAAGAGGTTTTAGTCTTGTTTTTTCAAATCAAATGTTAATTCCCATAACAAGCCATAACAAGAACTGTGTCAGAGGTTTGCTGCTACCCTCCTAGATGTCTTGCATGGCCACCTACCCCTGTTTGAAGTGGGTGTAACAGGCTGTCTCACTGCAGATGGAGAGTTCTGAATCAGCAGCATTTCTACAGACACTTTGTGCTTGCTCAAGACACAGCAGTGTAAGGTGTGGCTGTAAATACAGCCAGGCAGGGAAGGACAACGCTAGCTGGCTGAGAATTTTAGTCTAACATAAAGCCCGTTTCCCCACAGCATGCTATTTGTCTTAGGAAGCAGTTAAGGGCTAAACTGGGAGCAAAAAGTCGTATTCTGAAATAAATGCCTTAGAGGGGAAAATTAAGAGTGTATGTCATTCTTACCATGTGAGGCAATGCTTTTGTTTTCTAAAAATGGGTTTAAAGGGTGCCTCCTTCACGTTAGGCAATTCTCTGGATGATCGCTGTGAGTCTATTTTTGCACTTCTGCAAAGAGGCAAAATATTGTTCCTCGTGTATGTAAAAACATAACTGTTTGTTCCAGTACACAAGAAAGTTAGCTAGTTCTTCACACCTCTTCAGAAAGCTTTGGTGTAGAATAAGGAAAATAGCACCAGTGTATATATATATAGTTCTTTCAGTAAATCCTCACAGGTGCTTGCAGACCTTGTAGCGATGTGTGTATAAGAGAAATTTGTTGTATTTATTATCTCCTGTGGAATTACTGCCATATAGTTCTTGTCCACACAGGCAGGTATTCCTAATGATGCATAAGCCATTTCATCACCTTTTGGGTGGCAGATGCTCTGGAGAATGGG
The DNA here is from genome assembly GCA_013400615.1 of Syrrhaptes paradoxus. Taxonomy (NCBI): domain Eukaryota; kingdom Metazoa; phylum Chordata; class Aves; order Pterocliformes; family Pteroclidae; genus Syrrhaptes; species Syrrhaptes paradoxus. The sequence goes on from VZTO01005198.1 coordinate 54,152, forward strand.
GAAAGCTGTGTGTTCCTTCACCAACCTCTTGTTCATTGCTGTTATCTGGTATCCATTGAAACCAGTGGCAACGCTGACCTATTAGCTAATGATCACTCCAGCTTTTAATAAGTGTGCAAGCCATCTATAGTTATGACACCACAGGTATTGGTGTTCCGTTGTCTGCTACCACCACCACGTGTATCCCCCAGTAACCTTTATAGAAGCAAGGTCACTTTCCCCACAAAAATATTTGTCTCTTTTGCCCTTGTTTATTGTCCGTGTGTGCATTTGTTTTTGTAGTACTACAGCATTTGTGTTTCACTTCCTGGAGCGCTAAGCCTACATCTACTGAGTTTTGATCTCAGTTTTGCTTAGAGAATCTCCTGCATCCTCTACGTGTAGTAACAGTGGCCTTCTGCTCTGTGGAGTGTGCCTGGAAGTGAACAGCAGTTTTCAATAAAGCCTCCCAGTCTGCCCCATTCCCTTTATTATTATGAACAAAATTTGAGTGCATCATAGCCCAGTGAATGCATACATGCTGTTTGAAGTCAGCTTTACCTTCTGCAGTAGAGTTGTATTAGCCCTTAATGGTATCAGAGAAAATGTCTGTTAATGGAGCTATAATGTGGCTCTTGGCAACTGATGCTGAAAGGTTTCTGCAGGCTGGAACAAAATATGCTTCCAACTTGAAGGGGAGCAAGTTCAGAAATCTGGTGTGGCATTATAAGATGCCTACACTGAAACCTGTGATGGTTTCTGATTTTAAATTAATGGAGAATTCTTCACAGTAATGGTCATCACGTTAATGTAGCAGTGCTGCTGGGGTTTTTAAGAACAGTAATGTAACGTCAAGAGGTTCATTACAGCTGAGCAATCCACCCAAAACACCCTGAACAAATGAAACTGCTTGTTTAACAGCATTCTGTCAGTCATTGCTGTGTAACTGCTTAATGGTTTCAGTCTGGAAAGGCATCTCTGAGGACCAAGGAATTATGTAGAGAAGTAGCATAAGAGAAAGACATGATCTAATAGTTACAGGACAATGTGGATAACGTAAAACCCAACCTAATGCAGTTCTTTTGTTTTCTGCTTAACAACGAATTACTTTAACATCGCTGTTATGTAAAGCAAGAAACCAATAAAGTTTCATTTCATGGGATTGTATACATACTGCTAGGGACAGTATTCAGTAATTATCTGTACCTATTACTTTAAAATACCCAAGCAGACCATTCCCTTTTGTTAAAGGCATACCAGTGTTTAAAGAGGTTTTTCTTCTTTTTTGAGATTGCATATTTACTTCTAAAGCAAAGTTCATGCAAAGAAAAATTAATTTCTTAGAACTTGACTTACTCTTCATTGTCTTTAGTAGGAGATTACCTTGTATTAGTTGATGTTACCATGAGGCTAGCAAAAATATTAGATTGAAAACGAGAATTAAAAAAAAAATTACTGCCTGTAAGTTTGGTGCTAGACTTTGCTCATGATAGTAAAGTAATTTGGTTACTACAAAATAAAGTGTGAGTTTATAGTTGCCCTCTGATTTGTATTCACCTTCTGTGTTTTTGTAGGTGACTTCTGCCTTTTTTTTTTTTTTTAAATTAAGTAACAAAAAAAGGCTGGGCAGGATACTTTATTTTCCAGATACATAGGTAAACAACAGGAATAGCTAATATACCTGTTGCAATGGGTATTTTTTCTTTAATCCCCTGAAAGTATATTGCTAAAACCTGCTGTTTGTGGTTGGGTCTCCTTTGGTTATTTGTTGAAAGTTTATATCAGTATCCAGAGGTCTGTGGGGTCACGTGCTGTTTAAACTTTCGGGGGAAACGCTATGATGTGTTTTGTGAGGGAAGCCCAGTTAACATCTTCATGCTGGGTTGTAAGATGATGAATTGAATATACACAAGAAGGAAATTGGATTAATCTTCAAAATCTTCCTTACGCAAATATTTGAACATTATCATGTTTCTATAGTTTTTTTCTGCAAATCAACTTATAGGAGCTGGGGAGTGGAAGTAGCCAGTATGTACAGTTACCAGGCAGTCTGAATAGCAGAAATCTGTATTCTTACCTTATTTTGCAGATAGAGCTTCCCTGAATGTTAGTAGAGAACAGGGGATCTCGTACAAAGACAGAATATGGCAGAAAATTCTGAGGAGAATGCAGAACAGTTTTGGGGAAATATTCTGATGTATTTAATTCTCGGTGTAATTAAATGGTCTTTCAGAGCAATGATTAATGTGGAATCCAGAGGTTCACTGTGGGAACTGTTTCTCTCATGTTTATATGGAAGTGATTGATTGAAACTAAATTACATTTATATGACAGAAGGTCTAAAAATAGAAAATCTGCTGTAAACTGTGTTTAATTCAGCAGATTAATATCAAGTCATCTTTTGTGTCTTTAGTTAGGCATTTTTAACATTGTTTTAATGTGTTGGCGTTATGTATTTTATTCTATGGTAAAAAAAGGGGGGGGGGGACTTTCTGGGCTTGTGAATTTTATACTGCTAGAATCAGAAATCTCCTGAATCTGTCTTTCCCTGATAGATTAGAATAGCAGTCTCTCTGATCTCTTGGGGCTTCTAATTAGGATTTTTTTAGTCTTTACTGAGCTAGTATTTGAGGCAATACAGAATTCAGAAATACAGCCCATTAGCAGTTTGCTGGATTCTAGTTTCTGCATGCAGAAGGTATGAATGAAGTTTAATAAAATACATTGAGGCATTATACAGCCTTACATTGCTGCTGCAAAAATATTACAAGTATTTTGTAGAAAATTAAAGATTATCATCCTATTAACATGAAGTAAAATCTGTGTTAAAATTCATAAACAACATCTAATTATGTTGTACATCTGCTAGTGTATATGGAATTAAAGAAAGGAAGTAGTAGGATGCAGTTTTCCAGTGCATTCTTTTTAGTAGTTTGGCCGTACAAGAAGTACAAAGAGAAAGCCAGCACTAGAAGATGCAAGGCAGAGTCTCCTCCAGCTTTGTTCTCCAGCACCTCTCCTTGGCTCTTCAATGTTCTGCTGAGACAGGCTGGTGCATGCCCTCTTTGTGGAGGAAGTTCGTTTTGGAAATGAGATGTTAAAAGGAAGTAGTTCACAGCTTCAGCTTTTGGAGAAGAGGAAGCCCAGTTAACAGGAGAAATGATGAAAGGAAAAGACTTCAGGGCCCAAGGGTTAAGGGTGAATTAACAGATAGAAGGAAGCAGGGTGGGAAAGGAAAAATAAAAGTAGTTGTTACTGCATTCCCTCAACTGCTTAAAAGATTTTCAGCTCTGTAGTATTATTTGTGTGGGTTTGACCACCATTACGTATAAACAAAAAAACAGAGAGATACAAGTCTTTCCCAATTAGTGTCTAAGAAATAACCTACTTTAATTATGTCTCTCTTTCTTCTAGCTTGCTGTCCTGAATCTGTCAGCTTTTACCATCTCCTTTGTAAATGATATGCCCTGATGGTAGGCAAAAATTTGTAACCTGTTTTATCGTTGGTTTGATGCAGATACAGAATCACATCAATATTGTGGAGGCATTTTTCAACCTGTGGTAGTTGCACCTATTCTGCCCATCCTCCTGTTGTACGAGACCTGTTAAATTAGAGGAGCTTCTTTAAGAAACACTTTTGTGTTTCTGCTTGAAAACGTGTGTTAATCAGGTACATAAGTAAAATGAACCCCACTGGGGTTTTCCTGCGCTTTCCTCCAGTGTAATTAAGGTCTTGTGTTGATCTCACAGTTAAGCATATAGTTGTTGGTGAGTGACACTAACTCCATTGGAAACTAAGGGAAATTGGAGTCTTCTTTTTTTTTTTTTTTATTTTGTTTGGCTGAAGTGTCCAATTAGCACTGGTCCAATTACAAGATACCCTGGTGAAGGAAAGCAGGAAGCAATACATCTTGCTTCCTAAGTAGAAATTTCATTTTATTTTTAATCAGTGCTATTAAGGAACACTTCCTTGGGAGCAGGCTGCACCAAGGGTTTGTTCATTATCAGCTCAAGGTGAAGCCAAAGGGAACCTTTCTTATTTCATACCAGAATTGATTTAAAAAAAAAAAAAAGGTAACAAGTGCATGCACAGGGGGTTGGTGCATGTATTTAAAAGTGGAGTTGCCATTGGTAACACAGCTGATTTCCTTTGTTGGAAAAGTCATTGTTCATTACTTACCTGAAGTGAAAGGTTAATGGCCTGTAGCGATCTGAAGAAATATCAAGGATCTAATGTTGTTATACAGTCGTGCTTTCCCCATACTTTTCCTCAGGTAAGGCAGACATAGAAGACAGCTGTTACTGTTGTAATAAATATATTTGATCTAAAGTAGTACCTGGTATACTGGAAAATGAAAACTGTCAAATGGACAGCTGCCACCAAGGGCAGAAATTTTTCTTTATTGATGTTTGCAAAACATGCTGGCTATACTTTGAACAGAACTGCTGCAGTTTTTTTCCTTTGTTGTAGTAGAAGTAACTTGGTTTGTAGTGTGGCTGTTGCTTCATTTGCTTTCTCAATACTTTAAGAATGTTGCTTTTGGCACATTTTTTTCTTCTTGCAGTTTGAAAACAATTGAAAATGAGACCTGGGGTACTATGTTTCATATTGAGGTATTCCGAATTTTGTTGGCTCTCAAGTAGAAACTTGAACACTTCAGAGAGATCAATTAGCCACCTCACCGAGATGTGCCTATGATGTAGGACTAAGCCAAGTCACTCGGCAGCTCAGGAAAGAAAATGCAGGAAATGTGTTTCAAACCAAAGAAGAATTTCATGGGGATAGACTACAACCATCAGTCTGCAGTTGAAGAAAAGCTGTAAGACAGCACTGCCTCTGGAAATTGCAGTCCTGCCTGGTCCCTCATGTGGGTAGAAGTAGTTGGTGTGGTACATGGGAAGGAGGATCAGGCTGGCTAGGGAACATTTTTTTCCAGGTGGGTACCAGAGGTGTGATGCTAGTTAGCCTGGCCACTTTCCCAGTCACTTCACTGAACAGCTGTACAGATGTTGGTGTCAGCAGGAGCAGAGTGGGGAGGAGAAAATGCAGGAAGGGGCGTGACTGCTCTTTTTGAGTGACAGTGATAGTAACAGAATAAAACATGAATCAAATGGCAGCCACTTAATTTTAAAAGCTGTGGAGTAATGTCCCTCATCTTCTGAAAGATGCAGCTGGAGCTTAAAGGTACACAAAGAGCATGTTTCAGCATTAGTGCTGGTATAAGCAGTTCCACCTTAGAGAAACAGGAGGTTGGTTTCCCAGTGAAGGCATCTAGGCAGCTCCCAGACTGGAGGATCAATCACTGACAAGCAGCTTGTGGCAGAGGGGGAGCGGCGTGGGCTGCACTGCTCCAGAGAGAAACGTCAACCGAGCCACGTGAGTGGGGACAGCTTCAGGCCATCGCTTCTCAAGTTTTAAAGGTAACAACAGGCGAGTGGTCCCCAGTGCTTCAGAGTAATAATTCTGCCAGGACTAACTTGAAATACATGATGCCACATATTAAATCATTAGAAACCTTTGTTGCAGCACTCAGATTTTCCTCTCGTGCTGACCATTCTCAGCTGGGCCATTGCTTGAGAGGACGTAATACTGCATATTAAATATGTATCAGCAACTTCAATTTATTTAGTGCTAGATGCTGCAAAAATGTCTTTTTGTCAATTATATTAGCATAGGTATTGGAATACTGTGTGAAATTTATTTTTAGTCGGCCTCTGCAAGACGATAGCTGAATGTTGCCATAGATCACAGTCTGCTGAACCTAAAATTATTGATGTAGTCTAACTTTTCCACATTGAGTAAAAGGTTTTAGAAGGCACAGATCTTTACCTTGATTTGCTTGAGTGATATCTGACGTATTTCCAAATTTTGACCATGTCACTTAATAGAGATGTAAATTTTCCTGCCATAATGGAAAATGTTTTCAGTTCCAGAACTTTATTCCTCCTTTTTTGCACTTATCTTCCTTCCCCTGTTGTCATCTTCCTGCCCCAGTATCCTGATTTCACTTACTATAAATTGTTCCTTTCTTCATGTTTGGTACTTTTAGCTTAATTAGTTATAGAAGGCACTCTCCAAAGATTTTAACTTTGTTGCTGTACTGAATGAGAGGTGGGGCTGAGAAAGAGCTTTGAGAGTACAGCCAAAGGAGAGCCGCTGAGCTGGGTTTGGTGAAGCAAATCCTTCTGCTGAAAGTTGCTGCTGCGTCAGCTGAAAGGTTAGAACTTCTGATGCCACTCTGATGTGTACTTACAGTTGTCAGACCGTATGTTGTGCTAGCAATGCTCCTTGGGAATGAATATGTGAAAAACAGCTTGTAAATTAGCTTTGGGAAAAGTGCTCAGTGACAAAGCTTGTGTGGTGAAACTGATTGCCCTGAGGCAGGAGAAAAATATTGCACATCTTATCTAGGGAATTACGAGGAAAACTGAAGGCTTGCTCAGCACCATTGCAGCTCGCAAATACACCTCCACCAAAGCAATGAAATACACTATTTTTCTGTGACAGTTGCATTGTACAGAAATGCCCTTCATCTGTATGTATTAGTTCTGGTTTTAGCTGCCATTCTTTAAAGGAACAGCATAAAAGGGAAGAACAAATCACTTTATTTTCCACACATATCTTTAAGTCTTTTCCTTCTAAGTAATTCTTTTCTACTGCAGTGAATAATTTGTCAGTCCCATTGCTGCTACCTGCGAGTTAGCCTTCTTTTGACTTGTCAGTTTGTAGCAGCCTTTCTCTAGTTATGTATGCAAATACATTTTGGTGTACTACCTCGGATAATACTGCTTATCTGCATAAAGATGCTTGCTTTCTAATTTTTCCCTTATTTAGTTCACTTGCTATTCATTTTGCTCAACTGGTGAGGAGTGCAGGGAAGGGAGGGAAAGCAGTAGTATATCACTAAGTAGAACAAGAGTTGACAGCAGGTTACATGTTAATAGAGAATTTTCAACCATAAGGACCTGTTCCAAAGAGAAACCTCTACAAGGTTTTGTGAATCTTTCTGAAAGCATTGCTGGTTGAACTGTTGCTTTTCACTCTGAACTTGCAGGTTGTATATTATGCCCCTGCTTTATGTGCTAGTAATTAGAATAGTCTCTACTGTGAATAGATTAAATACAGTAGGTGTTAAAAATGTAACCTTCCTGACTGTTTTGTGGCACTTTCATGTCTGTGCTTCAGGCCATAGTTTGGCTAACATGTTTTCATTGTCAAAATGAGCAGCTCCTCACCTTCTTCACAATAGTGTCTCAATTTGTGAAGCCAAAACAGTGATCTAGGTCAACAAAGCTGATCCAGCTGAAAAGCAATTTGTTTTATTGTTGTGGAAGAGGAGACATGTCATTTGCTGACCAATTTGGTTTTTAGTATTTGTTAGAAAGTTATCTTGCTCATCTCATGGCCATTAAAGTATTTTCATATTTATCATAACAATTAAGGAATAACGGGTGGTGACGGAAGGACCTGCTGAAGTTGGTACAAGCAGCACAACCACCAAATAGGCATGGGCTCAAACATCACCACCCCCAAAAGATACAGTCTCTGTGGAGAGATAAAAAATTTAGACAGTGTCAGCATTAATGCATAGAGCAGATCTGTAGAAACATAGCAGTAAAGCAAAATACTTTGTGTCAAGGACGTAATGTCTGCATTGCAGATGCTTTGAGTTTTGTTTTTTACTGTGGACTAGCTCTTGTCTAGTCCCAATAGCTTAATGCTCAGTTACTGCTGGAGCACACGCAGCATGGTTCTGAGGAAGGTCTCCCAGGTGGTTTAGTCAGAGGTGCTGGGCCATGATGTGGGGCAAAGCATGGAGGATGAAGAAATTCACTTTACACATGTGCCCCATGTACATCTCAGTGTGGATGTACTCCAAAAGACTTCCTTGTCCACAGTGACAAGAGCATCTAGTCGAATGAAGAATTAGCGATGGCCTTCTGAATCCCACTGTCATGTTATAACTTCTGGGCAAGTTTCCTTCTGAACTCCTTTTATTACTGAGAGAAACCTTGAAGTAGAATAGGAGGATAGCTTAATAATTGGTACTGTGAAGCATGTAATGGTGTAAAGCACAGCGACCTGCATTACAGTTTTGACAAACCTGTGCTGGAAGAAAAAGCAGCACAGATGGCAGAAAATAGTAGTAAAATATTCCATTTCATGTCTGCAGAATCATTAGACAGTGGTTGAAGAGGTGTTATTAATGCATCAGATTCACTGGAAGAGTTACGTTTCTGTAATGTCCACTAAAACAATGATAATTCTGGTTTTTGTTTTTAAGTGGAGCCCTTCCCAAGTGCAGACGTGTCTCTCTGCAGCCATGGAATGGATTTATTGACAGTAATGAAGATGCAGATTCTCTCAGTGGCTTATGTTTTACTTCTGCCAGCTCAGCACAGTAAGCAAGTAGTAGCATGGCTGTCATTTTCTGTCCATCAATGCTAAAGTTCAGTCTTATCAGTCTCATGGAATTATCAGAAAAGTAGCATGTTGGTTTCATGCTGACAATAAACCACAATGAGAATTTTTATATAGTAAATCAGAAAATCAAAATGTGACTTACTTATCATGACATGTAACATACAACCAACTTAAATGCAACATTTCATTATAAGCAAACCTTTGAAACTTTCTGCAAAACTTAGGAGGACTCTGAGCTGTACAACACTTTGACCAGGACTGGTTTTATAGCACGGTATATATCGTCCGCCAATGTTTCATCATGGGTGCTGAATGCTTCTTACATTATGGCAAGAAATGAGGCAAAAATCTCTCATCTTTTTTGGCTGCAGAGTTAAAAAGCATGGCTTTATTGCAGTGTGTGACAAAGTTGCACAGCACTGATTGGCCCTGTAATTGCATCTTCTCAGGAATGCTAACGAAATCCTTTACAAGCATCACTGGAATAATACAGGGTCATTTATTGGTCTTTAGTCTCCATGAAGAACTGCAGGCTCACTGATCCATCTAACATTTACAAGCCTCTGTCTTGCTCTTAAAACCCGTTTTTATTGGTGTACAGTTTGGTATTTTCTGTTTGGTTTATAGGTGTATTTCCTCATTCTTCAGTGGCAGAGAGGTAAACAGATGTGAGTAGGTAAGCTTATGAATCTAGAAATTTCCCTGTGAATTCAGTCTCTCCAATTAAATTTATTTTCTGGATACATGGATACTTTTGAGCTTGCTGAGGCAGACAGTTTGTCCTGAGCTGAAGCAGCCTCCGTGTTTCTAGAAAAATCTGAGATAGAACAGTTTGAGTTATCTCTTTTTTTAAAATTATTTTCTCTGTCAAATTTAATAAAAAATCATACAACTAAATAAAAAAATCATCCCATAAACAAAGTTTGATCCCATCTAAAACACATGGGAATTTTGCTAATAAATTCAGCAGGAACAGGATTTAACTTCCACCTTTTCCCCCACTAAGTCTATAGAACAAGATTCTTCCTGAAACGTTCATCCTTTGTAATGAGAAATGCACAGTTCCATGAATTTGGGGTTTAGCAGGGCTAAACCACCACTGTTACGTGTTCTTATTTGTCATATATAATGTTGTTTCCCCACAATTTAGCTTTTCCTGCTAAGCTGTACTGCTGTTGGTTTTGCCCGTGATGAGCACACTGGAATCTTGGCTGTGCAGCCTCAGCTCCATTTATATATTATATCTGGCAGGTTTCAGTGCCAACAAGTGTGGGATGAGACTTTGGTAACTAGAAATAAACTAAGCTAATGCTGTGCCTGGTACCTCCTAGGACAGAAATGCTGTGATTTTTGTCAGCTTGGATGAGTGCATTGTGCGTTTTCTTGTTTTCTAAAGAGCATGTTAGGAGAAATAAAAATAAGGGCTTCTGGAAAGATTTGTATGTTAGTGCCTCTGTATTGGCCTTGTGTAAAATCCGTGCTGAGTTTCAAAGGCTTACTCGTATTTGGTGTGAATTTCAGTCTGTTTCTAATGGACACAAATGTGAGTAGGCAGTTTTCTCAAGTAGTTTCAGGAGTTTGAGACTAGTATTTGTGGTAGTAAAGGTACACTGAGGCTGAAACACAATTTTGCAGTTTTTACATTTCTCCAAAGGACACTTGTGTGTTGATTCTTAGGAATTTTAAATAAGCAATGTGTTGAGAGATGAGCATCTGAATTTCAAAATTATTGTACCTGAAAAGCACTGTCATCTCTTTCACTCACCGTCGTTATCTCAGCAAGTGGCAAACTTCCAATATCTTGAGGTGTTTGAGAAAGCTTCATCACCAGTTTGGCCTGGATGCCTTATACGCAAACTTCGGAGGGTGTCGGTATCCCTGTTGAGGAAAGCACGTTCTTATAATGAGACTGTTTTACGGTTACTCATTTTTCAGAAATGTGTATGTTCATCCTCTGGTATGAAGTAATTTTTTACTATGCTTATATTGCCCTTGCAAAAACATACATATATTTATTCAAGTCATCCTGGGGGATTAGATTCCTATTTGCTAACTAGTACAAGCTTTGAACAAGCCTTAGCTTTATTCCCCACGGTTAAAACAACTGCGGTGCATTTGCAAATCAGTGGCTTTAAATCTTTTTGAAGAACAGATCCATGGGAGATGCTTCGATGTTTTGTTTAAGTTGCTGCCTTTTGTGCAGTATTGAAGCTAATGCTTTACAGGTACACACTGGCAATCCGTAACTGCAGCGTTGCTGTTTTGGGAGTGTCAGATTCTAGCACATTCTGTGCATCATTGTCCAGCAAATCTTTTTACTTTAATTTGGTTCTGGACAAGGGATTTACATTGTAAGTGAAGAGCTTCAAATGGTACTTGTAGTTTTTATATCAATTCATTTGTCAATTTCACATACCTTCCTTTCCGCTACCCTCTCCTCAGTATCTGCTTTTCAGTAGTCACAAGTGAAAGCCATATACAGTGGTCCACTTGTAAATAAAAAGTTTATAGTTTCCTTTCACTAGCAATGTCCACATTTTCTGGGTAGTCAAAACAAGAGAAAAACACATTATGCAGCCAATTCCCACTGTAAACACTCTAGACCAAGCGATAAACTTGTGGGGGAGCAGCTGCTTGGATTCTAGAGAACTGATTATCTTCGGCATAGCTGGAGAGATGTGTGAACAAAAATATGAGCAGTCAGTGATAGTTGATAATATCCTACTTTTAGGTAATGTGTGATTCTCTGTGCTTCTTCCAATAACATTTAAACATTTTTTGGTTTTTCTAGACATAATCTTCTAACTTTTCACAGTTCATAAGTTGATATTCACATAATTAAGGGGGAAATTTCCAGTGGATGCTTGCAAAATATTTCAAGTGACACAGAAATGGCAAACAAAACAACAATCAACCTATTTCTTTCCCCCTTCACCCTGAAACCACTTCGTAGAGAAGCACCAGGTTGCCCAGAGATAGTATCAGGGTTTTCACAGTATTTCTTTTTTTCTTCCCTATCTTTGGGACCTTCTGCATGTCACTTCATAATCTTCTTTCACAAGTTTTTGAGTCCAGGTATTATGTCAGTTTATTTTTCTGCTCCCATTGTTCTAGTTTCATCTTTCCAAACATCTTCTGCTAGCTTATGGCTGTGAATATAGTCTAATGTGAAGGTCTGTTTTGCATATTCTACAACTGATCCAACCTGTATCATCTAGTCCGCGTTTTTCAATACTCATCTGATCAATTCCCAGCTGTTATTCTGTTTCTAATTTCTGCTGTGAAACCCAAAAATGGACAAGCTATTTCTGTGCTTCATTTACAGAATTTTACAGAAATTGGCCAGTAGGAAGGTACAATAGTGAATTCCCGTCTCCTTTTCCTCCAGGACAGTTTCAGTGCAAAGGGCAGTAACAACCACTATGAAGAGCATTGCTACCTTTGTGGTTGTATTGGATTTACAATCTGATAGGTGGATGCCATTATAAAAGAAGGTGAGAAAGAAACATAGCGAGGAATGGGCGTTGCTGGGGATTGGTTTTTTGGCTGGAGAGTTTTGGGGTTTATGGAAGAGTTTGTCAAAGTATAAGACGACCCCAAACTCCAGTGGATCATTTTTCAAAACGTAAGGTACTTGATCTTTCTGTCTTTAACATTTCTTTTTTTCAAAGTATAGTCACGACGGTGACTATGATCTTGTCCTTTCTTTTTTTCGTACTTTAATTCTTGGTCAGAAATGTCAAGTGTTCAAAAACTGGTCTGTCTATGTGCTTTTCTTGTGTGATCCTTTCAGGGATGAGAATAAAATTCACAGCACTTTTGCTGAGAATGTGGATCAGAGCCCAGCAAATAACAATCCACATAAACAAGCATTCTGTCTTTATAAGAGCCAGGCTTTAACCATGAAGACAGTAATAGCCATTTTGCTATTAGTTTTGTGTGCGATACAAAGGCTCAGCACCAAAAATCCTAGAAATCGGCCTTCAAAAGGCAGGCATGTCTTATGCTATATTTCATTGTTAACCCTAATGGATGTTGCTTCTGGGCTTGTATGTGGTAGAAATCCTCCTATTTCATCTACGTATCTCTCAAGAATGGATGAAATTCACTGTCAGCAAATTAAAGCAACAGCAGTCATTATGAATTTCAGAAAGGTGTTTCTTGCTTAAATAAATACCACTGAACATTACATTCAACCCTGTTGTGAAACTGGATGGTAATAATTCTTTGTTCAGTAATATCAAAGCTACCTGTTCCTTCTACTTAACAGAACAGGGTCAGCCACAGCGTCAGACAAGAACAGGCTGTGATCTTGATGGATCTTAAAGAATTATAACTGTTATGCAGTTATGTTTTTTTCAAAATTGGCTGGGTGTTCCAAAATAGTGGGACCCCGAATGTAGTGGTATTATTATGTAAGCTGTGTCATATAAGACCACAACAGATCCTCTTCCACACTAACATTTCTATTATTTAGAGGCTACATTCACTGGTAAACATATATCCTAATTTTTGGTAGTGCAGGTGGATGGTGTAGTCATTTAGGCATGGACAATGTTAGGTATATCAGAGAGAAAAGCACAGACAGAATCAGAACTTATGTCCTAATATGTCCTTTGCTTTCTCTTAAGAAAATACCTTATAATGCTTCTAAATCCTGCTAATTCTACTGTAGAGCAGCGAAATGTAATACAGTGTGCCTCCAAACAAGCTCAAAATGAAGCATGCTAATTTTAGTCAGTGGTGGCTCAGAAGGTCAAATCTTAGCAATAATGTACAGAACACCCACTCACCACTACCTCCTCTTCTCCCGTATGAAAATCTATTTTAGATTAAGTTCTGTTGTGCTATTTAATACATGGAGTTCATAGTTTGAATACGTGCAGAATTAGTTTGTTTTCATGAATTGCAAATGTTTTTAATAAATATTCCAGGCTTGATATTGCTGGAGAGTGTTTTTACCATACACTGTATGTTGGGGAGTTGCCTAGCAAGTTCAATGAAATGAAAATATTTTCTCTGGCATGCAAGCAAGCTCTAAAAGAGCTTAGGCAATATTTCTGCTGCAGAAAATGTTGATTTAGACATGCCCAAGTTCTGCTCTAATTTGTGAATGTGATTTTTCTAAAATAAAATCAAGTTGTTTGGTTATTCCTCGCTTTTCCTTCCATGCTGAGTTAGAATTCTTTTTATCAGATATGCTGCATGGTTCTATGTTTTATTGCTTTGTTGGTTTGTTTTTTGGTTTTTGTTTTGTTTTTTCCAAGGCCACTTTGTGCTTACTCAGAAAATACAGCAGGAAAACAACCTAGGGAATTTGAATTGTGTATTAAAAATCACCTATTAAATGTAACCTGGTTTAAGTTAATTAATTAACATATGTAAAAAGTAGATTGGTGATTCTATTTTGTGCCTTAGCTGGTGTGAGCAGAGAAGAACTTGTAGAGATATTTGTATTTTTCTGCAGCCACAGTTTCCTGGCTATTGAGGAAGGTCAGTAAGGTGAGGGGAGTCAGAACATCTGCATTTCCTTTACAAAGGTTAAGAAGATCAGTGTATTCATCAATATGACATCATTCTTAATATACTTGGCATGAAATACTAGTGTTTTATAGGGTAACTTTTGTTTAGGTTTACATAATAAAAGGCTGCTTGGTTTCAGGGCACCAACATTTGTCATGCATTTGACACACAATCCAAGAGTTAGAAGTTATATATTGTTATGTGTTGGTGAAGAGATTGAGATTGGATATCATTCATTGCACAGAGGTGGGATGAGTGGATGTGTTCCCAGTCATGACACAGTCATAAAAACTAAAGTACTATGTTAGGAAGCAGAGACATGGACCAGGGCTGGAAACCTGTCTGCCAGGAAAAGGAAAAGGTGAAATAAAGGCGGAAAAGAGAGATATCTTTGATGTAACCTACTTCAGTGTAGATAGGTTAGTTGTGGTTTTTCTTTTTTTTCCACACCTGTGTCTTTAATAAATGTTTGCAAGTTGGCAGTTTTTAATTTTATGGATGAATAACTGTATTTCCACTTTATTATAATTTGGGCGTATGCTGGATAACAGCAAAGCACAAAGTGAATCTGTAGACCAGAAGCCTAGAACACTTCACATATCCTTGTCCTTCACTGTGTTTTTCATGATACCTGAACACTCAGAGGAGGAGACTGGCTTGAGCCATGCGGTCAGTTGGCATGGCAAGAACCAGCCAAGCCAGCAGAGGTTTCTTCCACACCGCCTGTTGCTTACATTGCTGACATGGATCAGCATGTTAGAACAGCAAAGATTGTGGAGCAGGAAACACTGTAAAAGTGTACTTTTACAGCTAGAATCTGAGAGGAAGGTTGTATCAGTCAATTACAACTGAGAGAAGCAGATTTTGGTTTTTATGGCAAACAATGACAGTAGTTCCACTTGGCTCTAAGTTGTGTTTTTGAACCATTAGTCTCTTGTCCAAGAACTTGAGCTTGCAAGAAAATCAAGTCATTAGATACCTACTTGCTCTCCAGGGGTAGTACTATATGGAACAGTGCATGCTTTGAGAGGCCAGAGATTTCTCATGATAAATGCAGTCATTTCCCCATTTCCTGTCCTCAATATATTATCCTTTAATAGCTGCAGTTTGGAGAAATTGGTGGGGTATGTAGTCTCCTCATACATGCATAGCGTCTGGCAGTATTCATCCACAACGTCTCTTTTACAGGAACTGGAAGTTTTCAGAATTTGGGAAGCCCTAGCTCCCAGTGTAAATGTGTAACTCAGTGGCCATGCTTGAAGTCTTGAGACAAATCTGGAGATGTTAGTTTTGTTTTGCATGTCTTGATTCTTGCAAGTGGGAGCGAAGTTGCCAGCACAGTCTGCCTGAGGTACCGCTTTAGAGTCCCAGCTGTGTTGCATTACGTATATGACTCCTAACAGGCATTACGGACGTGTCAGCGCACCCACAGCACCATCTGATGACCCTTAGCATCGGGGAGCAGTAGGCGTGGGGCTGCTTCGCACGGGCTCCCTCCCGGCAGCAGTGCCCCAAGACCCTGGGGCTGCTGCCCTCCAGCAGCAGGCAAGGGGCATCCTCTGGCAGCCAGTGCTCAGGACCAGCTGCTAACACCAGCAGTGACAAAAATCTCTTAAAAAGAAAAGGAAAAAAAAAAATTAGTTCCAAGTAGATGTTTAGACAAACACAATTCGTTAAATGGGCTGAGCCTTAGTAGGTCTTTCTGCTTTCCACACCGCGGGATGCTTGAGAATGAAGGTACTCTCTCAGATGCCGAAATAGAAACTAAAACCTCTCTTACACACACTTTTCTGGTAATGCTGATGCCATCACTTGCTGTTGCCCTGTTGAACTTTTTTGTTGTTGCCGTTATACAGGCTGTTGTTTTTTAATCTCTTCAACAGCTGACATACTGTTTTACCGTTTAATCATTCTGTCACTGTCCTTGCAGACCTCAGTGTTTCCATAAGACAGCAACTTATGGATTATTAGCCAGGATTTAGCTATTTTCTTTAGTTCTTTACATAAGGGCTTACTTACAGATAAGACATGCTTTTTATCTCCCTGAAAGATATGTTTACTTTCAAGGAAGAATGGATCAAAATGTGTTCTTTTTACTTAAAAACCGTTTGCTCCCTCCTTTTCTATGAGCGCTGACCTTGTGATGTAGGTTGGTCCTGGAAAGAAATGAAAGAGGGGAGTGTTTGTGGGGTGTGGGGGTTTTTTTAACTAAAACGTATGAAGTGGCAAGTGACTTCCACTATATTATAATTCTGAGCACTTAATGAGAGTGTTTAATCTTTTATTATGGAAGGTGGCTAACATTTTCTTTCACTTGTGCAAATGCAGAATTTAAAAGGAGTGAAGGTTCTACAGCTTAAATAGAGTTTTATCTCAGGAATTACTGGCAATACTGTGGCTGCTTTAAAACAGAAGGTAACATTGGCATAGTATGCCTGTCCCTTCAGACTTTAAAGTCTTGTTTGTTAATGTTATGAAGAATGGAGTTCTTTTTGCTATTTTAAACATATGTCCCTTGACTGTAACTATGCTATGGTTTCTAAGACTGAAAATATGCTCAGAATTTCTTATCCGTATAAAAGAGAAGGAGAAAGTTTATTTTTATTAGACAATCATCTGCAAAAAAAATTGCTGACAAGGTGTTTTTTTTTTTTCATACAGAATGAAAAAGCACTAACTTCCTGTCATTCTTTTTTCAAAACTGGATTTGGACCAGGTGGCTTTTCTCCTTGATGGGAAAAGCTTGTCAGCTACACCTTTGGCACCATTTGCTTTATGCTGTAACTCTTATTATACTTCAGGGAGAATATTTTGAAGTAAGCAGTACATTGTGGCAACAGTACAATCACATCCTCTCAAGGAGCACTTGGTGACTTGCTTGGCAAGGCAGTATTCTCCATAAATGATTGCCTTAGTAGGATTCAAACTAAAACTATTTAAAATGTTGTCTACTGCAACTCAATTTAGATGCAGGACATTTTCCCTTTGTTACAATTTTATTACTATATCAATTTAATTTTTTATTATTCAGGACTAGGTTTATCGGCTCATATTTCTTAAGCTTGTAGGATTGAACATTCTAAAATCAATATTTCTGCTAATTAAGGTGTTTTTTGGGAGTGGATAATCAAACAGTATAGTGAATCATTAAAAACTTACATGCTAATATTGACTAGCATTATTGGCACAAAGAGACCAAATCTCTATGCCAGGTACTTTTTTCCTTCTTATATTTTTACAGCAGAAGCAAAACACATTCAGTAAAAATTGATGTTCTCAGCGTTTAACAGTGTACAGATGGTCCTTTATGGATATAAAAGCAAATGCAGTGTGTTAAAATTCTAGGCACTCATAGGTAGCATTTTCTTTCCCATCATTTAACTTAGCAGTAAATGGTGTCTGACTTCAAGGAGTCTTGCTATGTTTTCAGATAGATGGAAAGGTCCTGCCTCTTACAAAAATAATGGATCATTTTCAGTCTATTGCCAATTTTTGCCAGTATATTTTTACCCTTCAGAAGATGGTTTCTTCTTGTCTGACATTGACTAATGTTTGGTTTTGGTTTTATTTCCTTACATTAGCTGTGGTCTGCTAGTACTTGCTCCTGGTCTTCTCAGCAGTACAACTGAACAGACCTATAAGTGATGATTTGCTCTCACATTAGGAAATAGCTTCCCTGCTCCCAGTTCCTTTACCATGAAACTAGTGACTGGATTTTTGCATGAACAAACTGCTCAAGATCCTTTATGTAAGAATGAGACCTTTTCAGCAGGGTTACTTCAGGGCTATATCGTGTGCAGGGACTGCACTTTTTTTTTAAGGAAAGTAGAGTAAGAAAAACACTGAAAATACGTTGTCCCAGAAAAGAGAGCGAGCACCCAAGCTTCTGGGTAGATCCTCATTTATATGCTGGGCATGACATTGCATGATATGGAATATACTATTGGCCAATTTGTGCCTCAATCCTAAACCTAAGATTAAATCCTAAGCCAGTAATTGTGGGTCCATTGATCTGACTGTGCTCCCTCCTACCTTCTTGTGCACCTGCACACTAGCAAAGCATGGGAGGTTGAAAAGTCCTTGTTTGTCTGAAAACATCAGTATGTTATCAACATTCTCATACCAAATCCCACTAAATCCAAAACACAGCACTATCCTAGCTAAGAAGAAAATTAACTCTATCCCAGCCAAAACCAGGACATACATTCATTCACTTTTCAGGTATAAAAGCATAAACTGTAAAACTCATTGACTTAACATGAGCCAAACAGAACAGTGCATCTGCTCAGACTGTTCTGCTCTGTGCTTTTTTAACTAGACCATGACTTAAGGAGTTGTTCCGCAGTTCTTCTTTGCCTTTGTAATGAAAGGAAACCTGGTGTCACTGTAGAACTGAGGTATCAGAGTTTAGCCAGGGAGTGGGAAGGGAGGACCTAAGGAGAAATGTCAAATGTCATCTGAGCCACAGAAAATTATAAATGTGCTATCACTGTATTTCCTGAGAAAGTTTCGCCCTAAAATGGTAAGTACATTATTATTGTCTAATCAGAAGTTCAAAGGAAAAGCATTTTTTGATGAAAGCATAGTATTTATCATTCTTGTGTCTCTAGTTAACTTTCTCAGTTTGCATGGGAAGTTTTCTAACACTTGCGTATTGACTCAAGCAATTTGGTGTAATTAGGGCAAGTTTTAGTCCATCTCTTGCACTGTCCTTTAACGATTCAATGTTTCCCTCTCTGACTGAAAAAAGTTGAATTTATGTCCCTCAAAATCAGGTGGGACGAAGTAGCACAGTGAGATACAAGCTCTTTTGGTGGGTGCTTCCAGTTTATACATGTTAGAAGGTTTGTATCTAAACTAGAGATGAGCAGGTATTTGCCGTCCCATGGGACAAGCTACAGTGTGACTTTGCAGGAAAGGAGTGATTTCAGTTTGCAACCATCAGATTGTGTGGCTTTTGCCCTGTGTTCAGCAGAAGATAGTTTTAGCTGGCACTGGAAGTGGAGACCAGTAAGGAAAGGTAGGTGATGAGGTACCTGGCCACTGCATGGGGAGGAACACCTGGGGGTTGGTGGTGACTCTGATTTCCTTCCCTTATTTTGTGGTAGCTTGCTGCTCTGTCCTCCCTAAACTTAAATAGGCAGTTTGTGGACATGTGAATTTAGGAGATCTGCTTTTCTGTGTTGTTGGGTCTCACAGCTCTGTTACCATGGTTCTCTCATCAGTTAAAAGGTGTTGTGTAAGCTTACCCTGCAGTGCAAACATTCACAGCTCCCCTCTCCTGAGTTGATTCTCCAGTGGCTAACCAGAGAGACTTGCAATTAAGCTGTAGTTTAATTTATCCGAGTCTCTCCTGTAGGAGGTTGCTGGGTATCTGTAGGAACTTGTGAGAACTTAATATCTTTGCTCTGCTGCGGAAGTGAGTTTGCAGCTTCAGAAATTGCTGCCAGAAGAAATGCAGACAATGTAACAATAAAAGATTTCTAGGTTTAGGAAAATGGATTAAATATAACTTGAAAGAATTTTCCTATAACTAATTATGCAGTTCACGAAGGAGTTTATGGAGGAAAGAACATAAATGCTCAAAAATCAAGATTATGAAATTTTAACTTATTACTTCAATTTGATTTGCATATTTGCAGTTTAAAGAAATTCCTAACTGGCTAACTACTACTTATCTGTATTTTTTTTTCCTTACTTGTATACTTTAATGTAACTATTGCTTGGATTGTGAGCTTGCAACAAAGTGAGAAATGTTATTCTATAAATGCTGATTCGTACAGAAGATCCTGTGCACCAGTTTGTAAGATTTTTTTTTTTTTAAGAAACATAATTTTTGCTGAGTTGAGAGCTTTTTATTTTACTTGTGAGCAGTAGATGTTACTGTACCTCACATAGATTTGCTTTAGGCAGTGTAAGAGTCCCTGGAAAAATCTGTCAAACTGCTTTCAGAAATGGCAAGAAGTTGTCAATTAACCCTGGAATCGTACAGCAAATTAGTAAATGTAGTATCTTGAGGATAATACATTTCCTCTTGGTCTGCTTTTTAGTGAAAATGTGTAGATACCCCTAGTGATTAAACCCAATGTTTAGGACTGAGAAGTATTGTCACATAATTAACTCTTTAATTTACCCAAGGGATTTTATCAGCCTGCTTTAAATCTGACAAAGTGACTGGTGTAAAGAACATCAGGTCAGGTGGGCAGAAAAGTCTAGAGAAGCTGGCCATCTGTTTTTCCTTCTGGACAGATGTTGTATGTGGGGAGTCCAACGTGAGGGAACTGTCAGACTGAGCTCCTTGCTAGGTGCAGATGCTCTGTGGTTGCAGGTGGGTATGGTTTAGGAAGTTGCTCTTTCACAAATAGTTACTAGTCTTGTAAGCAGTGGAACAACAGGGGAAAACTTTAGAGACTATGTTAGTGTGACGTCTACCACAAATCTTTTTTACTGGTTCTACTGTTTTACAACATCTAAGCAAAATGATCAGCCATCAAGCTGGAGAGTTCAACTGAAGTACAAAGTGCGTGTGGGAAGCATGCTGGGAAGGTCAGGAGGTAGATGAGTACAAACAGGGATCAGACAAATTGATCAAGTCTGTTCAAATGATGGCATGGTTGTTGTTACATGTCCCTGTTGCTGAAAAGTTGTCACTGGAAGCAGAGAAGGCATTCCAGCAGAAAAATGTATGCATGTGTGTCATATTCATGCTCCTTTTCCCCAAGGATCTGCTGGTGCCCAGTGGTGGGGACAACACACTGGAAAAGTCGGATCCTTGAACTGATCCAGTACCACAGCACTTATGGTCTCTTTTCTCTTTGAAATGCTTTGGAGTTTGTGACACTTCTCATCTACTTCTATAGATGGGATCCCTTAGAAAGAAGTGATGATAAGAGGAAGGAACTGTTTCCCTGTTCTCCTGGGTGCTCCAATCTAACCTGACCACCACTGCTTCAGAAAGGAGGCATTCATTTTTAATATTTGAACATTCACAGTAATGCTCATAACTTATAGAGGGATGGAACAATCATTCTGTGATTCTAAGAAACATTTTCCTCATATTCTTCTGTGTCTTTAAAAGCTACTTATAATTAAAAGAAGGGAATTTCCACATATAAAAACCAGCTTTGTTCAAGTAAGCATGATGTTTTTGCACATATTAAATTTTCAAAAATATTTGAGCCATTATTTTAATTTGTGGATGAAGTTTTTGTTGCTTTCTTGTTTCTTAATCCAAGTACTAGCCTATCAGCCGATGGAGACCTGAAGTTGAAATTCTCCATCAGGAAAATCAGACTGCTTTGGTTTGCTCTAGTAGAAGTGACATGGAAAAAATATGAATATAAACAACTGGACACTGAGAGTAGACTGCTGAATTTAATTAAGAGCCCTGAAAGTAGGCAGATTCAATTACACTATCTTGAAAGTTTTTTGTTATGATACAAGGATTTTTAGACATTCCTGACAAAATAAATACCACAGTGAAACTAGACCTTTTCTTAAAGTCTAAAATAATGAGAAGCGTTGATATACAAGCCTCACAGAATACCTGAGACTGGAAGGGGCCTCTGGAGGTCTCTGATCCAACCCTCTGCTCAGAGCTGGTCAAGGTAAAGGAGGTTTATCTGTAAATTAGAGCAGAAATAAACTACTGATAGTTGCAACTCTAATTTCAATGTAAATAAGTTTGCCTGTGTATTGGATATAATTCTTAAAGTAAATTCCTGAGTTTTTCTGTGTGTCGAGTTCTGCAAAATAGTTTCAAGTTGTTGTGGTTTTAGCGATACAGAGAACTGCTGTGTTGTGCAAGAAACTGGTGGGTTGCTGCAGTCTTCTTGTCCCTAGTTGTAAGGGCATATCAGCAGTTTAATGGAAAGAAAATTAGAGTATTCATAAAGTGCTCCAGAAATGTATTTCTAAGGGTTAATATCTATTCCACAGTAGTTTGTGTATGGCAGGAAATAGTATCATCTGCATTAGCTGTAAGGTCTTGTGTATGATTACTTTCTAGGAAATATTTTTCGGTTATCACATTCTTTCTGGTATCCTCTTGATGGCCGTGGCTCATGGGACATTAGTCATCAAAAAAGGATCATCTTTTCAAGTCTGGGATTGTAAATCTAGTTTACAGAGCTAATTGGATTAGGGAACCAGAGCAAAGAAGATTTGTTTCAGGGCTAGTATGACAGTGCAGCTACATCGTGTGGCTTTGTTTATTCAGTTGTGCATGCATAGCATTGAGCAGGAACAAAATATTGCATTGGTTAAGCAGTAAGTAGTTAACCACAGTACTTAGGCTTGCATTTTTTTAAGTGGGATTTTCTGGAATGTCTTTTGATGTGCCACAATGCCATCTACTGGCTCGCTTTCCTGGGTTTCTTCCCAAAGGGGGTTTTCTTTTGTACACAGGCTTATATTTAAGGTTTCTATGGTGTTTTCAAATAGCAAAATAAACAAGCTAGCATTGGCTGAGCAAGATATTTTTGGATGCATATGTATGTTAAAGGACATAATACATCACATACATCAAAGAATCACTTCTAATCTCTTGACAGTTAATGTTGCTCTTCTTTTGTTAAAAGTAACTCTGAGATGATTACTGCTGAAAGATAATGGAGGGATCTCTGCTTTCTGTTTATGTCCCTCATAGTAGCTTTTGTGCAAGTAGCTTCACTGTTTTCTGGCTATAGCCACGCAGTTTCCCTTTTTGTTTCAATGGTTTTTATGCAGATAAATGGAAAGAAAACTAAGAAATATGTAAGCTGCCAAACTATAAAAACTGGAAAGTGCTGTACTAGAAATTATTTGAGACAGGTTTCTTCACTGACAAATTCCTAGATTCAATAGATACCCCTGAACTGGCTCCTTTTTTTTCCCCTCAAAGTGTGTTTAAACAGTATTTTCAAGATTCATCGATAATCTTCCAAGGATAAAAATTCCGTAGGCTTTCTAACAGCTGTTATGGAGAGGGATGTATTAGAAAATATTATTCTCATTATCAGGCTGCTTATGCTAGAAATGAGCAGTGGGCAGTTATTAGAAGTTTTCATTGGTTCTTGGTTTTAATCAGTCTGCCTAGTATTATGTATAGGAGTAACCCTCTGTATTCCACTTGCTGCCAAAAGAAAATGAATGGGCAAATACAAAACTAATTTCCTGAAAAAAAACAGGAACTGTAGATACAGGTAAACACTGTTATTTGCAGTTTCTTGAAGATATCTGGAGAGTTTTCTCATTAATTGGTTATTTGTTTGTCTTCATAAAATATTCCTACAGTTTTAATTTGTTTTTCCCCTCCACATTCAGTTTTTCCTAAGAGAAATTTTTCATAATTCTGCCTTTCTTCAGTCTAGTTAGGAGAAACATTGGTAATGGCTTGTAACACTTTGGATTGTTTTTAAATAGATTTGTAACTGGCCCAAGTACAGCTCCAGAGTCATTATTCAAAACAAAACAGCTAGAAAAAAATTCCAGCTGCTTCCTAAACGGCCTATAATGAAGGTAAATGCAGACGTCAGTGCCCTTGCTGGCCTTTCGCCTTCTATCTCGCTGACATTCGGAAGGTCAACTTGCAAGCCCAGTTTCTGTCTGGTCAGAGCTGTGTCTTGCTGACAGCTGCAGAGCGTTTGCACGTCTGCGTGTGACCTGGTGGAAGAGCCCAAGTGCTTTTGGCCAGCTTTATGGAAAGGAAGGTGTCTGTCTGTCTGTGTTGTGAAGTTAGTACTTCTTTGTGGCAGTGGGTTATTACGCTGCGGCTGACGTGCTGTACACTGGGAGCGGTGAAGCTGAAATGATTGTACTTGGCACCCGTGTTGTTTTTTGTCATGTAAACGATCTGTATCAGAGAGGTTGCACTGGGGAGCAGGTCTTGTTAGCAGCTCTGGTTTCCCGGTCCCTGCTAAACAAGCCACCCACAAGCCGTATGGCAGCTCTGCAGAGGGGAAGGCCGCCTGGGGTGCTCCCATCGCTGTTCTGTTTGGTTTTGACCTGGTCGTTTTGTTTGAGGAAAGCTCTACTCTATCCTGTCAGAGGAACAGAGGTTAGTCCCTGGCTATATTTGGAATAAGTACTGACCTCTCCCTCCTAATTGTTATCTGTGCTGGGAAATACCAGGGCAAGCCTCCATTTAGTGTAACATTAAATAAAGGAGAATTGGCAAAACCAGAAGAGCAAACAGGATTATTTTATACCACATCTTCTGTTAGAATCTTTTTTTTTTCTTCTACGAACTGTCCTGTGCTATTGCAAAGAAGGAAGAACTAATTAAGCCAGTTGCTGAAAGTGTTTTGCCACCCACACTACTGAAAAGAACTCTCTGTGCAGAATTAGCTCTCACCAGCTGTGCTAAACCCAGTAATTTATCTTTGCCAAAAAAAAAGAAAAAAGTGCTGCTGTAGTTTATTCCAATTATACAAGTTAATGTAAGCTATACCCTATATCTACACAAACACAGATATCTCCTACTCAAAAGCTGGTGGGTTTGCAAATAATTATTTTCTCCCTTGTTAATTGTTCTTAGTGTTTGTAAAAAGAGCTGGGCTGATGAGAACTGGGAAATTAACTCATTTGTGTATGGAACTGGCGAAGAGCGAGATTGCTGGCTGGAGAGCAGTTTGTTGGCAGGACACTGGCCTAAACTTGGGCAGGTTTGAGCGCAAGGGCTTGGATTCAGCCTGGTGGGGTGCTGCCAGCAGCTTTGCTTTAGTGCTGAGAGGCAGCAGAGATGCCCTGGGTAGAGGTTGTGGTAAGAGAGAAATCCACTTGCCTTCACCTAGAGTATCTTCAGCAGGGACAGAGTGGTTCCCTCTGTTTGCAATTACGGGTCCACAGAGACTGCTTCACTGGAGCGTTGGTTTGGAAATTGAGCTGAACCAGAGGAATTATCTCAGGGTGTCCGTGGTACAATGGACCCCAAGTGAAAACTCACAGCCACAAACCTTGACTGAAATTCAACAAATCTATCCTCAGTCGTAAAACATCAATGTCCGTTCTTCTCATCTGCTCCCCACTCAGGTTTTTTAAGACTGTAGACGGTCCAGGCAATGCCTTTTCCCACTGAAATTCCAAATGCTGAAGCTTTCAATTCCCAAGAGCTCAAGGGGCTACTTTTTTTCCCCTCAGGGTGTGAGAGCAAGGATTTTGTGTGTTTTGTGCAGCTTTCACTAGAACTCTTCCAAAAGAGAGTGTAAAAAAAGAAAAAAGTTCTTGAAGCTCAGGTCACTTTCAGGTGTGGGATTTGGAGATAGTAAACCAACAACAACAGCTGAGCAAGAAAAAAGAAATCCTTGGATATCCTCCATCAGAGAAAGTCAGATAAACAAGGAAATTATCCTTGTGATTCTGTCAAGAACAGATGACTGTAGTTTAGTAATCTGCTAGAATTTTGCCAAAAAAAAATTGAAGTCTTGTTAATACAGAAAAATAAAAACTCTTATTCTTTACCCTGCATACACTTGCAGATCAGGTAAGCTCTGCAATAGAGATTTGGTTTGTAAGCAGTTACATAGATGAGGTGATCCTTTCTGGGTGAAGATACAGACTGAATCAAAAACATCCAACACAAAATTTATCTTTGGGAATAGAGATATATTTTCTAAAGATATATTCAGTTGGTTATTTCTGCTCTTTCAGATTTAATTTTGTAATTTTAATGTGCACAGAGAAAAGCTCAGCCTGTAATCATGTCTGAGGTCTGTGTAAGATAACATCAGTGCAGAGAAAGAGATATGTTGAAACCTTGAAGCAAGCTGTACCGCATGTAAAATTAAGTTTAATCCTTGGCTTTAGCCTTCTTGAAGGACAGGAAAAAAAAAAATGGAGTTTGTGTCTTATGTCTTGGAAAAGTGTATATGTAACTGGGATGACTTTTTTTTTTAATTTTCCCTAAACACTGAAAGGCCTTGTTACTTTAAAATTGTATTAAAGCACCTGGCAGTTTTACAAAATGTAGTGAACCCTGGTGCCATCCTGTAACCAGCACTAGGAATCTCGGTAAGGACAGTCTGGAGTCTTGAAGCTCATGTACCACCACCAAATAATTAAACTGTGGCTAACACACATTCATGTAAAAATTCAGCAACTCAGTGTCTACCACTTCCCGAAACATAGCATCAGTAGCAGGTTAAAATGCCTTTTTAAAACAAATAATATTATTTTAGCTCAAAGGCTATTAACAAAACAGAAAATGTAAATTGCTGGGTTAAACAGGCCTGTATCTAGTGGAGTCCCCCAGGGTTCGGTATTGGGACCTGTGCTGTTCAATATATTCATCAACGACTTGGATGAGGGAGTAGAGTGCATCCTCAGCAAGTTTGCTGATGATACGAAACTGGGAGGAGTGGCTGACACACCAGATGGCTGTGCTTCCATCCAGTGAGACCTAGACAGGCTGGAGATTTGGGCGGGGAAAAATTTAATGCAATTTAACAAGAG